>WAAE01012126.1:10289-42879 GCA_013400495.1 Nicator chloris | reverse complement strand
TGTCTGTCTGTCTGTCTGCCTGTAAATATATGGAAATACATCTATTGTATAAATAAAAAACAACATCTTTGATTTAATAGGAGACTAATTTTATACTCCATGAAAAACATTACATTTAGAGCACACTGATATTTTGTTTTTGAGGCTTTAAAAAGTTCATGACTTTAGTCCTTCCAGCACATGCCTTATTATTCACAGGAAATACACACTTCTGTTCAAAAATTTCAGTTCTTGCAAGACTTGCTAATTTGCTAATTTTAAACTTGGTTTTCTTAGAAACTAAAAATAACTTCATATTAAGGCATTGACGGTAAATAAACTGTATACTGTAAAAGTGACACTCCTGAATGTGAAAGACCTGACATCTGAATAAGCAGCTGATTGTTTGGCTGTTATCAACAGTCTGAAGCAGTAAGCAGAAATTCAGTGGGCACAAGCTTCTTCTCAATTTCAGATAGTTTTTGTTCAGTCTAAACCTAAGATACGGGGTTTTTTTACATTACAGTCAAAAGCTCTTCGGGAAAAATGGCTGCTGCAGGGAATTCCTGCTGGCTCTGCAGAAGAGGAAGAAGCCAGAAGGAAGCAGTCAGAAGAGGATGAGCTGAAGGTGAAAAAGCTGGAAGAAAACATACACAGGTAGGGACAGCTTCTTTTAGCTTTGCCTAAGAACAGCCACTCCATGAAGGCTGGAGACTTTCCTTGCCCAGATCCCCATCTCTGGCAGCAGCTAAAGGCAGCTGCCCAGGCAGGACTGCAAAAGGCAGTCACACATACAGCCAAACATGCCCAGCATTCGTCGCCTAGATGTCCACGTTGTTCAAGATAGAGTCATTGTGTTACCTTTGTGTTTAATGGACTTTTGTGGATTTCTCTCATGAGGTAGCTAAAAGAGGGCCAAGTTCCCCCTTCAGATGCATGTGTACTATTTGAGCAACAGATTCTCCATTCCTTTACACCTCCTACAACCAAAATAAGTTCAAAGAGGGAGAGCATCCTTTTGCTCTCATTTCACTGGTGCAAATGACTTTTTGAAATGCAACAGCAGATGCCACCAGCAGATCAAATACCTACTGCTTTCAGAAGCAAGGTTTGGGTGTTATAGTGATTTCCTTTTATCAGTTTGCCATTGCAATCTGTGTTGACATTTGTCCTCTTTCTTGTGCTTTTCCTTGTTTTGTTACAAACAAAGGCCTCTAAATCTCATAAGGAAAGTGCTTTTAATCCTCACAGGGCAAAATCCAGAGCTGCTTCTACCATTTAGGTTATGTAAATTTAGAGTTTTTTCAGCTGGCAAAAGCTGGTAAAAGTTGGCAATACAATTTTACAAATACATCAGCTGAGGCTACAACAGAGAAAAGGGAATAGGACCAGTAGCCCAAGGGTTGAGGTATTAACTTAGCATCTCTGAACTCAATTTGCCTTGTGGCAGGTTTCTTGTGAAGTTTCTTGGAGAAGTCAGTGAGAAAGTTTATTTGGGGATATAGACAAGCAGATCTATCCTAAGCCTGGACAATGCTAAATGACTACTGTGTGGAAGATGTAGATCAGCATGAATGTAAGACCTACCTCATGCTACTGGTCTTTGTCCTGTGATTCATGTTACTTGAAACTGGTCTGAGAATGTGTATTGTTCTCTTATATTTGTGGTAACATAAGGCCAGAAACCTTTTTTAGATTTCATATGATACCTGATGTTTTGCTTCACAGATTAATACTGTATATGGAAAGAATACATGGACTATGCTTCAGAAATATGTACTATAGTACGTATTTCATCTAATGCTGAATGCTGCAAGATGCTAAGAGCCTTGACCCCAAACAGCAATACACATCAGAGAGTGGCTAATTTCTGCTATATGAATACCACCACTGAAGGCAGTGAAACCTCTTTGTTTAGTTAGTTCAAAGTGTAGGATGAAGGACTGTGTAAAACCTTTCCTCCTATGGTTTGCTTTCTTGCTTTCTTAACTGCATGAAATCAAATGTTTGAATATTTGAAAATAATGGAGCTCTTTTCTTCTGTGACCACTTTTCTGCCAAATTACAGGTTAGCTGCTTTATCCTGAGTTGAGGTGACATTTGTGTGACAGCTTCACTAATGTGCTTAACTTCCCTGTTGTCTTTCTAAGGGAATTCCAAAGACAGTAAAAAAGTATTTTAATTTAAATGAGAAAACAGTACATCTGAACTGTAGAGATTAGACAGCAGAGGTTGAGGCCATTAGTCTAATTACAATTTACATCCATGACAACATGGCATATCCAGAGCCCATCAAAATAGGCTAAGAAGGTAAAGGGCTGTAGAAGAGGGAAGAAGAAGAGAGATGTCAAGCACATTATCCTGAGGAGTGAAGTAGAATGGACTCATCCTGAAACTATTTTTCTTGCTGCCTGTGCGCTACGTTTTCCCTCCACATTCCCAGGAGAGAATCAAGGGGGGGGATTACAGGGGGATTGTTCATATATTCATGTTTGCAGGGGATCAATGGCCCTTTGGGAGTCCACTATGCACTATCCAGAGGAATCCTGTGAAAAAGCCCAAACCCTCTCAACAAGGGTGACAGAGGACAGACTAAGCTGGTTCACTAGGAGGACAGAAAATTACTTCAAGACCAGCCCTCAGGCTGATTCCACAGGACTGTAAAACCACTGTGCCATGGATCTTGCATATTCATTAGTGTCACACTGCATCATATGTGCAAGCACAGAGCAGCTGCAGTATCAATATGTCTGCGAAAAAATCTTGGGACACACATACTGGAAAACATATATTAAAATACATAATAAATTATTAAAAACATATAATTTGCATTTCCTCTTGAGTCAGGGTGAAGCTTATTTGTGAGGAGCAATCTCCAGCACCTGCTGGCAGCCGGTACCCATGACCCTGCTTTAAGAAAGGGGAACGGGAAGTCATCCCTTTCCTCTTGCAGCAGAGCATCCCATCATCATGACAGAGAGCACTATTTCTTCTACACGCACTGAAGCACTCAAAAAGGTTCCTTTCTCATTACCCTGCTTTTACTACATGAACAGCTGTGGTACAAGAGAAGTATCCATTGTTATTTGCGGGCCAGCTGTAACCAGTAGGTCTGACAAGCTCAGTGAACTGTGGCACTTAGAACAGAAAACTGAGAGTGTTTGAGGCCAGACCAGCATTCCTAAATAAGGATGTGGCCTCATGTGGTTGGTGGGCTCATGAGGATGTGTGCTGTCCAGAAAAGACCAATACTGTTTGGAGAAACAGTGAGGCTAGCACTGGGTTTGTAGATGATCTTTAAGGCCTTTCACATCACACAAACTCTTCGGTTGAGTATTGCTCACTCTAGTCCAATTTTAAGTGACTTTCTTACTAAAATCATACATTTTGCAAGATGTAAACATGCTTCTAATGTTTATTCTTAAGCTAGTATAGCCAGTTCTCCTTTGTGTGGGAAGTGTTTAATTTCAACTGAGGCGGTAAAAATGCATAAGAGTACAGACTGCTTCTTATTTATTAGACTCCTGTGTTATTTTATCATGATAAAGGAAATAATATCCTTCCGTTTGTAGCTTGTAGGGATATGTGCATCTGACTCAACTTAGACATGACTAAGTGTAATGATTTAATGAACTTCCTTGTCTGCAAAAGCATCTTAAAGAAGAATACCTACATTACTCAGCATTTTTGTGCACTGCATGTCAAGCAATGGAAAAAGTATCAGAATCAAAAGAAAGGAATAAAGCAGAACAAATAATGCAATTGAAATAATGCTGTTATAATGCTGTTACTTAACATCAGGAGGGCATAGAAGTATATGATGTACATATAAGTTAAAAAACAGGGAGTGCAAGATGAGGACAAGATGCGGGCATATGAATGGTATAACTGTGGATTACAGGCAGAACAGTGACTTGATAGTTGGGATTAGTTTAATATGTTTATAACCCTTGTAACCAAGAATGCAAAGTGAAAATCAAGGAGTCAAAAGAGCTGGTTAATTTTGGTCCTGGATTTCCAGCACTCCTGCTTGCCTAACTTCAATCTTCAGAATAAGACAAGATGCCCCGTGTAAAAATCGCTTGTCTCTCACATTTATTTTTAAAAAGTGATAGACCTAATGGACTTAACAAGAAGACTGGACCCCTTATTCAACATGCATTGAGTCTTTAGTGGACTGGATGTCTGTCAGCAGTGGAATAACATTGTTAAATGTTTGAAACCTGGCTGGAAGACTGGTGGCAGCATTGTATTAATGTCAGAGAGAAGCCAGACGTGGATATCTCTTGACACAAACTGCTCTTAGACAAAAACTTTGAAGTTATTTAGTTTTTTTGTGTTCCTATAAAGATCCTGGGTCAGTGGTAGTGGAAAACAGACATTTCTGTTTGTTTCCCATTGTTGCAAAGCACAAAAGTGATCTCCTGTATTTTGCAGCTACCTTAGATTTGGAGTAAATTATATTAAAGGAGTGAAAAATGGATGAAAAGCATTTCCCTTTCTTTCAACTTATTCTCCAAATCACAGACCTGAAACATATTATTTGAGATAGCATTGATAGAGATTCCCAGTCAACTTCACAAACATATTTGCGATAGTGTATTGCAGGTGAAAGTAATGCTGCGATCTGTTGCATGCCTCCCATGTTTGTTTTTTTTTACTGCATGATGGTCTGGGTGTTTTGCAGCCCTGAATGGAAAGTTGGGCTTTTACTTCTGGATATTATACAGGTAGTATTCATAGAACACAGCAGCCCGCCCAAAGCCTGCTAATCCTTCACAGCATTTCAAATGCTCCCAAAATTATTTTGTTATATTAGATTAAATTATAGATCCTAGCTGGCAGCCTGTGTTTACTACAAAAGACGAAGCGTTTTTGTTGCTCTGAAGCTTTTGGGTAGATGGAAACAAGAAATACTCTATAGTTCCCTACTTGATGATGAACAGTTGCATAAAGTACCAGGACTGGACTTGTGGTTCCTGGAGTAAAGAAAAGCAGTGAAATAAATGTTCGTCTAAGTGGCATATCCCTCCAGTAATCAACAATGCTTTTCGTCACCTTGGATGAGGAGGTGTCCATCAAGTCCAAGGAGTGACAAATTATTATTTTAGCCATTTTGGACATGTGGACTGGGCAGACAGCTTAAACCGGTGGATTCTGGATCCCCAAAATGCACGCACAAGAGCCACTTGTGGCACTTTGGCACTGTGACAGCTGTTGCAGGTGAAGCGGTGCAGGACAGAGGCTGAGGAGTAAGCAGATCCCTTGTTATTTACTCAGGACTGCTCAGCTGTCAGCACATCCAAGATCCTAATGTTTGCAAAAGCCCTCTGGGGTTGTGAAATGCTTCACCTTTCTGTGTGCTGGTGATAAGCCACTGCTGTGTCATTTATGGTAGAAAACTTTTCCATGGTGGTCCAGCATGGAGGGAGAGCTCCAGTGTTAACAATGGAAGGGTCTGTGCTTTGGCCCATAGGGCAGGAGCTCTTTCCTGGGTCAAGCACATACTTGATGGTTGTTGCTATCTTGCTGATGTGGGCAGGTAGTAAATGCATGCAAAAATCCCTCTCTCCCAGCAGCTCCCATCTCAGAGTGCTGAACTGAAAGATACCTAATGAAAGGAAGTGCAGGAGAAGCACAGCTTCCAAGAAAAACACTTAACCTGAAAGACCAAAATAGATGCTGACTGTAAGCTTACATGACGCAAAATAGATGCTGAATGTAAGCTGAATATAAGCTTTCCACCTCTCCCAAGCAAAAGGTGCCTTGATTGTGCCCTCTGTTGTTGTACTGTGCTTGATCTCTGTCTACTTACCAGTGTTAGACGTAAGTCCAAATCTAAGTGGAAGCAGATGCAAAATATGGTAGAATTTCCTCAAATTTGGCAGAAACTTTGTCTTCTCCCATTACTACAGTTGAATATTACAGGTAAATGCTTAGATTTGAGTTTTGTCAGAGAGGCAGGGCTAGGCCATGAAAGGAAAACCCTCCCCAAGCTGATTTGGTATGCAGAAAATAGAATCTCCTTAATATATCTGATTAATAGACAATGAGTGCCTCACAGATCTGTGATGCTATATGGGGTCTACTCTAAAATCTCTTCTCATTGAAGAGTCCTGCAAGTACAGATTCGTGGTTCAGCTGAGGTTGTTGCAGCTGCTCCATCTTTAGCATTTTCTCTCCTTCAGACATCTGGTGTTTCATTTCTTTCTGATGCTAATGTTTGTTTCCTGCATCTTCTTTCCGTGATAAAAACCCAGTATGTTTCAGACTGGGAACTCTGAATATAATTTAGCCTATCTTGCACTGTCACTTATAGTCTTTGCATGACAGAGAGAGAGAGAGAGAGAGAACTTAAGACAGATGCAACTGCACTCCTTCAAGAGAAGGATCATCTGATGTCAAAACCAGCTGCTCAGACCTCCCCTGTAGCAGACAGTGTAAGCTGGGACCAGAGATGCCATAAACCTCTGCTTAGCCAGGTCTCAGCCATTTCCCTTCGGTCTTAACCTCCAGAGAGATATATGAGCAGTTCCTGAAGTTATGCTAGTGCAGAGAACAGTGTGTCTTGTGTTGCAGCTTCACACTGATGGCAGAAATAATTATCAGGAGCATTGTTCGTTCAGCACTTTTGGCTTTTACCTAGAATGCCAGATGCAGCTGTAGGTAAGCCTTCAGTGTACCTCTGCATGCTTCCCGTCTGACCAGTTCTATCGGGTGAGCTCTGTAAGAGCAAACTTGTAAGAATGACTCCTCATGGCCATGCAGTGTCTTCAAATTTTGCTCACCTTGTGAGGCAATATCAAGCTTTCTGCACAGGAGTAGCTGTTCATCCCCAAGCCTTCTGTCTAGTTCTCCACTAAGATTGATCAACACTGGTTCTCATACGGTACAGGTTTGCAGATTCCAATTTCAGCAATCCCTGGGAACTGTGGTTTCCAAAAGAGCACAACCTTCACCTCCCATTGCACTCTTGATGGGGTTTATTTTCATATGTGATACATTTCTTAGAAAAATAGAGACCAAAACAAAACCAGGTAAAAAGCCTAAAACCCAGGAAATTACAGGTTTTCAAAGGAACCTGCTCTGCAGTGTGATTAGAGAATTTCTCAGAACTTGCATGATGATGTAAGAAAAGCAATGAGCTAGAGGTTGCTGGGTGGCAATTAAGTTTTTTCATATGTTATAATATATTCAGATGTAACACTTAAAAAAAAGAAACAACAAGTTGACACTAAAAATAATAACACAGCTTACTACTTCAGCGCTGAAACTCAACTCATACTTAAAATATCAGAATGACATGCCAGTGCCTTAACAGTTGCTTAAATGCTGGTGTTCTGGGTTTAATAGTAGCAGTCTCTGGATCTTCCACAATTCCTAGGCATTGCTAGCTTGTAATAACTTAATGATTTCTATGCATCTTCCAGAATGGAGAAAAGAATAGACTCCAGTTGGAGCACAGACTCCCTCCTCATCACCTATGTCTGCTCTCCTTAATATGTATACAATATATGGACCTTGATAAAGACACCCATTTGCCTAATTTGACAACCAGATATAAAAGAAATCCCAAAACTCTGCCTGTACATAGCAAAGGATTTTCCATCTCTAGTGCTTGCGACACTTCACCCGTGTCAGTGTGCTATAGATTTAGAGATGTTCCTTGAGAACAGAAGCAGGTTGTCAAGGTATCCTGGCTTCAGCTAGGGTGGAGTTAATTTCTTCTCGTGGTGTTTCATTTCCAGCTAGGCTTAAAACCACCACACAAGGATGCATCTTTTAGGCAAGATAACACTTGTAAAGGGCCAACAGTTTCTGTATGAGTTAATACTAGCTCACATGCTTCACCCTCTTGTGAAAGGGGCAATACCTCTAGGTCAGGTTCAGCAAGAAAAATGCAATTTCGATAACTGCAGCCTTTCAATAAAATGCCCATTTTGTGCAAGGCTGGGTTTCTGTTGCCATACTAGATGAGACATAGTGAAATATTATCAAATTAAAAGCTCCTGAGCCTCCTTGGCTTTAACACTTCAAAGTTAAAAAGTGCACATCTCTTAATGTGATGGTGCTAGCCATGGGGAAACTTCCTCCTTACACATGTATTACCGTATGCATTGAATCACCACATATGCAAAGCCATTTAAGATCCTCACACCTTTTTAGCCTAGTAGAACTGACAGGGTTTCCTGAAGCAGTAAACTGTATTATAGCATGAAGAGTGGGAAACTGCTGACCTTCATTAAGTCCAAATTAAATATTAATCATGGTCCGAGTGGGATAGTTGCCCAGAGTAAAACAAAACTGACTAGAGTCCATTCCTTTCCTTGTTATGCTTACTTTTGTTGGGGCTGGCTGGTTGGTTTGCTTTCCTTTTATGCCAGCCCTAACACAGGATAGTACAGGCGAAACAGCTCCTTGCATACTGTTGGATCATATAGCACTTGGTAGATGGAAAAAAAATAAAATTGTGGAAATTCTATCGCAGGAAGACAAATTTGTGTGAAGGTAACCTACATGGGCACAAACTTGAAAGGTATAACAAATGAGGAGTGTATTTAGAAAGATAAGGCAGAGAGTTAGGCAACAACATGAATTTGTTTTATTGCTTTACAGGATCATTAGTCTCTCTTCAAATGAAATCAGACGATTTCTCTCTTCCCTGCCAGACCACTCTTTATGTGCTAGACATGAACAGGCCAGAACATGCAGTGTACACATGTTTGTGTAGATAAAATTCTGAGGTCAGGACATGCAGTGAACATGCACACATGCTCACACACACGTGGCCATAGAGCCAGGGAAGGCAGAGCTGCAGTTCTGACCCTCAAGATTCCCTTCTCCCAAAAGGCCAGGTTCATCCTGTTGAGCTCCAGGAGCTTAAATAAGTAACCCACATTGAATCATCATCTCAATTGGCCCCCCAGTGCAGTCAATGAGGGAACAGCATCACCTCTCTGGCCCGTGTAAGCCCCTCTCTCTCTTCACTTCAGGCGCCTCGGTTAAGTGCCTCAAGGGCAACGTGTGCAATTTAAGCCTTGATGTTTCTTCTGGCACAGGCACCATCTCCTGGGCCTCAGGGTACCACCGTGATGCAAATACTCACCAATAACGATTACTTACGTGTCTGGTGCACCATCTGGTTATGACCCCAGTCTCTGCACAGTCACTCTTGCTGATCTCCAGCACTGACACGTACTTCGGCAGAGCTGGGCTAGCTGTGAGCAGGTGGAGGTGGGGCAAGGTGCAGTGTCTGGAGCCACCCAGTGGGCACTGGCAGTTTGAACCTCGATTTTAAAAAATCCGCAGTCTGAAAAACGTCACCTTCCCTGCAGGGTGTTTTAACTCCTGCGGTATGTGACTCCTAAGGCAAAAAGTAAAGCAAATCCCCACTGATGGCCCACTGAAGCCAAGGAAGGACTGGGTGTGCAGTAAGGAATCCTGATTGATAAGAAGGGACACACGTAATGAATTTCATTGAGAATTTGCAGTTAAAGAAAAAAGCCCCAAGGAAGCATGTTCAGGAACAGACAGTAATCTGCTTGCACATGTATCATGGTCTCCCTTTAAAAATGTGAACAATGTAACAGAGAAGCTCAGTGTATTTGGAAAAAACCTGTAGACATCCAAGAATACAAGGAATGACTGATGTGGTCAAAGTAACAACGAGGGACATTCAGAGCACGTGGACCAGCATGTTACAAAGGTAAAGCATGCTCATTGCCATGCACAAATGTAGGCTGAAATGGTATATGGCTCTGTAGGGTAAGATACTGAGGAATCAGGCCCCCACACCAGATTGCTATAAGCACTCAAAGTAGAGAACTGCCTTGGTATGACATGTGCATAGGGGCAGCAAAACCCATGGGGGAGAGATAGGGACTAAGTGGAGGCAGTGAGAGACTTTATACAACAAATGCACATGAATTAAAACCATTTCAAAGTAAGATTTGTATGGCATCTGCTGTGACCTGTTGTGGCCACAGGAGAAAAAGGACTTAACAAAGATGTCACGAGTACTTCCAAATAACAGAGGAGAGGAAGAGAGGGAGGAAAGAAGGAAAACTCAAAAATTTTGCAAAACCAACAACTTCAAAAATTAGTTCAAGGTCAGATAAAGCAGAGCTTTACCAGGGATTTCCATGTAATCCATACCCAGAGCTGCAGTTAGGACTCCTGAACAAAGCATGTTGTATATTGCAAAGTTTGGTCAGCAAGGTCAAGCAGCTGGAGTATTGGATTATGACTTTAGAACATCATAATGTCTTAGAATTAATATTTGGAGTGAAAGGTAAATTCCAGTTCACCAGGCATTGGAGTCAGACTAAGACAACATCCGTGTTTCTTTTTAGAAGTCCTTCAGCCAGTGAAGACTACCTGATACTCAAGGAGTCATAGCTATGAAACAGTGGAAGAGAGGTATATACTGAAATTGGTTCACCTGGGTACCACTCGTGTAAAAGAATCTGTGGACAAGGGTCTGATATGCTCTGGGTGCTGGTGACATGAGTCTTCTGGAGCTTGAATGGGGATATGTTCTCACTTCTGTGTAGCTGTCAGTCTGCCTCAGGACAAACTTACCTAAATACAGTTCCAGAGTCCTAAGAAGGCAAGTAAATTCAAAAACAAAGTACATGCCAAGGAAAAGACAATCTGAAACAGATGAAGCTGATTCTGAATAACTGGATCACTGTTGAAACTTCAAAAAGCTGTAAAAGCATTTTTTAGATTGTAAATGGTCTGGAAGACCTGGCAGAGCAGTACCATGTTCGTGTGTCCCATTCCTAGGAATATGCATTTAATCCTCCACGTGAAAGTTTGTTAAATTATGCCAGCTCTATACTAGAACATTTTTACTAACGCAGCTACAAAAGCCAAGCTTCCCTTTGTGGATTGATGTTTTTACCAGCAAAAAGTATGAGCACTTAAATGGAGTGAGTTCTATAGGCAGAGGTTATTGTAGCCAAGTACTTACCTCTGTACTAAAATACATACTGAAATAAAATGTTTTTAATAAAAACCTACTGTCTAGGCAAAACCAGCAGATCATTGGGAAACTTTTCAGTCAGTGCTAGTGGAGAGAGTCACAGGGACAAAGTCTTTGCATCCTGCATTCATCTAGGCAATGTAAGTGATGCAGAGTGTGTCTCTGGGATTTGCCTCAAGCAAAGTCAGCCATGAGAGGATGATGTGCAGAATTACCCCGGGTTAAACTCTTACCTCAGCTAAAGACTTCTTGCATTATTTGAAGCAAGATACTTCAGCAGTTCTTCCACATCTCGTGCTCCAGTGTTCATTTGTGCAATTATCTTTTTCATACATTTAGTATGATGTGACCTGAGCTCCTTGGTACAGGAATTTCTTCTTATTATATAAAAAGAACTTCAGAATACCTCTTAGAATACTGAGCGAATTTTTCCTCTTCAGAATTCTTCACATTTTTCTCTTATTTTGCAGTGGCAGCTAAGATATGATGCTTCTGAAGATGTCTTGAGGTGCCTCAGGCCCATGGTGTGACACACCTGCAAAAATTAAATAGCTTTTGTTGATAATTCCTAAAGGAGTTTTATTTTTTAATTCAGCTGTCAGAATCCAGTTCCCAAACAATTGATGAATCTCTTTAACGTGATGGTGGTTTTCTTATCTTTGCCCATTAACCACTGGGCTTTTTTTATTTCTTCTTTTTCTCCTGCTGTCGCTCTCTATATGCAGTGAGTCAGGAATCCAGGATTCCTACTGGATCTCCAGGGGGGTTGCATCACCCCACCCAGTGCTGTGCACAGTTGCATATAGCCTTTGCTGCGAAGATTTTATATGCATATCATCAAGGCAAGCAATGACTAGAAAGGAAATGGGGACCAGAAGCGTGCACTAGAACCTAAATTTTCCAGGCCTGAGTGATCTGTCACATAGGTAAGTTAAGTGTATAATCAACTGGTGGACTCAAATTGTAACATAGATCTTTAACATCAGAAGAAGTGTTCGTTGTCTGCAAACAGATGCCAGAGAGAGAAAGCAATTGCAGCTCAAACCGTGACATCTTTGATTGTAGCTTAGAGAAAATGTCCTAAATGTTAGAGTTATGCTGGATTATTTAAAGAACTTTTTGTTTGTAGGAAACCCATGTGGGAAACATGAACTTGCTGACAGAACCTTAACTGCACAAAGTGTGAACAGACAGATATTCCTGCTAAACATGGATTACTGGTAATAAGTAAGCACATGGTAGGGGGGCATGTAACATTCACGTCAAATAAGAGACCAGAGAAAATAACATCATTACATGTTGGAGGTCTAGGCTTATATTAGAGGTTTTCCATTCAGTTTTAATCTTGAGCATTTTTAGAAACATACTTAGAAAACTGTAAGTACTGTTTTCTGGTATGAGTCCTTCTTTTGCTTCGTTTCTGCTCGTTACGTGTAAGGGTACTCATTAATCAGGACAGTGAATTTCACACAAGTGATCCTCCCAAGAATCCCCACTGTAATCAGGAAGTTGGCAGGCAGTCTGGTTTGCAGTAAGATGTTTTTCTGTAGGTCCATTAGATAAAGAAGCAGTCTTAGTAACCAGGTAAGGTTTCTTGAGACTTTCAGTTGAAGTTCTTAGTTCCAAAAGAATAGAAGGTCAGTATGAACTACTACTAAACTACAGCAAAAGGCTAAGACTTTTCTGTCTTGTCTGATGACCTCTGAGCTTTGTGACTTGGCACACCTGGAATAAACCCAGAAAGGCAAAAGGTTCCTAAATTTAGAAATGCTTTCCAGGCATCAACTGCTGCAGAGCAACAATGTGTCACCGGTAGAACAGGGCATGCAAGTCACATCTTGCTTACAGCATCCAGGTGGGGAAACCAGAGTAGTCTGTTCACCCTCCAAACATCATTCCAGAGGGGTTGCACAGGGCTAGCCATTGATTTGGTCCTCCATTGATTTGGTGAGCTGGCAAGGACAGCCCAGCTCACTGTCAGAAGTTACACCCAGCAATAAGACATCACTTCTGATGCGGGGGAATGGTCCATATTTGTTAAACTGGCAGTCCTGTTTTGATGCCGTAGAATTTTCAGCTGAGAAAATAAATAAAAGGCAAAATAACATTATTCTGACTTTAGGAAATATTGCAGCAGGCAAAAACAGTGAAGATACTACAGAATTTACATGCGTACCCTATTTATGCCCCAAAACATGCAAGGGATATGCCTCATGCCTTTGAGCCCTTACCGCATTGGTGTCACCTTCTGGGGAGAGCTGTCGAGAACTGCAGGGTGTCACCATGCCAAGAACATGATGATCCTCAGCTCTGTTTTCTTCTTGTGAAATAACTGTACTTTCACTTAGGCACAATCTAAAATTTTCTGCCTGCCAAAGGCTGGAAGTAACCAGCACATCAGATGTAAGTTGTTATGTCACACATATGGTAATTGAAAGCCCAGTTTTAAGGCTATGGGCAATGTTTTGTAGTCTTCCCGGAAGGCAGCAGTGGTCAACTCTCCTTTTATCATCTTCTAGACAAGTAATTTCAGGAGCAACCACCCTACATTCAAAACCCTCATGTCATTCTCTGCTTTTTGCTACTTAAAAACAGCTTTACAAATGCAAGTCATTAATCATATTAAAGCTATATCACAGAAAGATCATCCTATCTTCCTAGCCCTGTCAGGGCTATCAGGAAGATTCTTTCATGCATGTGTAACATCAACAGTCAGGTAAAGAGGCCAGCTTGATCTGGACAGCAGTTGCTGAAAATGGTGTAGATTCCCTGGAAGAATGAATTGAAAACATGTTCCAGTAATTGAAGTCTACTTCGCACAAACAAGATTCAAGAACTTGTTTTCTTCTTACCAGCTATTTTTTTCCTAAAGATTTGTAACAGATTGTTTCTATCCAGAAACTTCCAATTATCAGGGCTTGGTATAGTCAAAATGATACCACCTAAGGCAATAAAAAACCTCAGGTGTAACAGAAAGACACTGTGTTACACTGGTTCGTTAAAGGCTTTCATTTAAAATTTACCGTGTATGAACAGAAAATATGACCAAATCAGACCAATGTCCACCATGTAAACTCTTCATCCATGCCTTTTTCCTCTCTACAGAATGAGAAGGTAATAGCTAGCAAACACTTTGATACCTGCAAACAGTTAGCAGAACACATGACAGTCACATCCTGATGTCCTAGCTTAAGAGTGTCCAAGGCTACTGTGGATCCCAGAACCAAACAGATTTCATGCCCACAGTATAAGTTGCTACACATTACTTTTTGCAAGACTGCCATTGCACTGCATTTTGTTGGCATTCATTCCACTCTTCAGGCATTTCAAAGAAGAAAAGAGAATGGAACTTCCACAGTTACTCCCTCTTGAGTGCAAATGGAGGCCAGGAGAAGTCACAATGGTTCTTGGGAAGTGAAAACTCCTGCTTAAATGAGGCATGTGACAAATGAAGACATTTCATGAACAGGATCACTCTTAGAGGTGGCTCCTTGGTGGAGCTGTGCCTTCTCAGGCCCTCTACCAAACACCAGATCTCCCTTGGGCACCAGGCTGGCTGTATGTGGCACTGGAATGCTGTTGGGTTTGCACAGTTAAATCACAAATTTGCTTACTTCAGTGGAGCTGTTCTTGACTTACCTCAACTGCAAACAAGATAATACAACTTTTCTTTTGGAAGATTACCAGATCAACAACAGCTGTGAAACATGATGACTCAAGCAAAGTAGTGCGTCTGATATTCCTTCCTTATTTCCAGTGCTTATTTTGTCATGAAATATCCGTAGGGCAAAGCTGCAAAATAACCTATCCTGAAAATGTCTTTTTTCTTGTTAAGAGTGCTGGTATTTAATCATTTCCCAGCTTCATTAGGTGACTTGTCTTACCACTTGATGCATCAGTACAGACTGCATCATACTGGCGTCTTGAATAAGATGAGTAATACATTGATATTTTTCCATCTTAGCGGCCCCCGCTGAGCCACCTCATCTCCCAAAAGAGAAGACATTTGAAAAACCTGATGCAATGACCCAGCATTTCTGAAAGGTGATTCCTTCCTCATTAGTCTTTGCTTTGCCTGCTGCTGAGAAGAAAAGGATTCAGTGCAATGAGGGAAAGAAATACTGATAGCTTGTGTTTGGTTAGGGAAGAGGTAGGGTCTGTTCAGTAATCTCTGACTGTACTGCTTATTGCTTTGTTAGATATATAGATATCTGAAAGGACTGTGCATGAACAAAGCTGAAAATTGGTTGCAAGTCGTGTTTCAAATTCCTTTCTCTAAATATGAATAACCTTCATTCAAAAAACAATCATTATGGAAGTGACATATACTACGGATATCTGAAATTTTTCATTCAAAAATTATATGTGACTTTTTTTGTTGCCACAAAAATTATATAGAGAGATTCTCAGAAGTAGTAGCCTGTAACACACTGATTTAGCCCCTAGATGTTTGGGACAAGGTAACCATTATACAAATCTATGTTGGATTAATCTGATTTTTTTTGTAATGAAAGCTTTTCTGGATAGAACTAGACGTTAAAACAGGACATGGAACATATTGATTTTACCTAATTTTCTTGTTTTCTGATTTTACTAGTGAAAAGTAAATGCTCTTCTAGGTACTGAGAACAATTTGTAGTGCTGAATATTTATGAAGAAATTATTTTTTTTCATCTCAATCACATGTATTTTGAAAATGGTCCAATCTTATGTAATTCTTTGAAGGATTTTCTTTCCTTCATAGGAAAGTGTCTTCAAAACAAATAATAGTGTTTTGTGTCTACTGTGGGAGGAATGCTATCTGGGACATAGCCCAGAGTGTACAAAATGTCTTAATGTGTCTGTTTGCCCCAGGGATGCTGAATCGTGTGTTTGTGAGAGTATTCTGAGAGGGTTTGCATAATGAGGGGTTTGAAAAATCAATTTTCTCCAGATTTTCCTGGAGAACAAGAGCCCAGTTTTTGCTGGATGAAAATGTTAATAAAGAACTGGGAAACTTTTGCAGGCAGAGAAGATAGCTTCCCAAGGAGAATCAAGGTGAAATGATAAACATCACCTTCAAAATCACCAAATGTACCCCAGCAACTCTCATTGTTGTTCTGTTAAAATATTTTTTCTTTTTTAATAAAATAGCTCCTCTATAGTGGTTAGCTGAACTTCTTGTTTCATACAGTGTGTATTGTTTATGAGAAATATTAGCCTAAGGACCACACACGAGTTATTAATTTGGTGATAAAATATTAATTGTACCTCATCTCCCCCATCAGCTAGGACAAATGAAAGGAAGGGGAACCAACAGAGCAGCATTCCTTTTCTGTTGCAGTTAGGTGGACTTTGTTGGTAGGATGATTTGTGAGGATTTAAAGCTGTCATGGCTATTTAAGTTGCTGGAGTTTAACAGCTCCCACAGCTTTCTGTCTCTTAAATGCTATTCATATCCATCTTTTCCCCTCCTGCCAAGCCTCTAGTTTTATTTAATTGTTTTATTTTTAAGAGTTTGGTAACTTCTTCAACATGGCAAGGGGTTTCCGGGAAACAACAATTTTCTGCAGATTCCTCTCCTGTCACATGTCAGCAAGGCAGGCAGCCAGGCCTATAGACAACATTTGGGTTCCTGCTCTCCTCTTTTGTCACCAAATTCCCTTTAAATTCTGAACAGCAATGTGACATGGCTCCATGATGAAACCCTCCTTTTCCTCTGCACTCATCAGTGGTGTGGTCCTCACTACCTGCTTCTCTCTAGGGCAGCAGACAGGAATCCTCTTACAACTCCAGCACAGAGGAAGCTGGGGAGTACCAGAAACTTTTTCCAGGCTTTAGCCCTAGTTTCCTTGCCTTCTTGCATCCCCAGGGCTGCAAATGGGAGGATTTGCAACAGGAGTTTTACTCAGTGGTATCGCGGACCTCTGTCAGCTGTGCCATCCATGCTCGCTGAGCAGGGGCCTTGATGATCCTCAAGCATTGCTCAGCCTGTGTGACCACGGTTGGAGGGGGTTGCACCACACAGGTCAGTCCTATTAATCCAGAAAAAATAGGTCACAGCATGATGGTGTGATTATTTAATTACAGAAGGAATCAGGAAATGTCAAAATTATACCTTTGGTTTCAGCACAGGTGCTCCTCTGATTCTCACTACTTCTGCTCCTTACTTCCCTCTTTTTCCTCATTATCCTCCTAGGAAGACTATTTTTTAATTAAGTGGGAGAGTAGACTTGCAGAAGAGAGGGAAAATCTTTTTTCTTTGTGTCTCACATTGATTAGCATTCTTGTAGCTTCACTGTTTGCTTACCTAAAAAGAACCTGTGATTTGACTGAGGCAAGCATAACTTTTGCATATTAATTTCCTCCTAACCAAAAGCATCTAGGTTACCCTATGATACTGGAAAAATTCTAAGACTCAATCACCACTCTCAGATTCATTTAACTAGTAGCATCCCCTGACAAGTTCAGAAGAAGAAACACTTCATTTAAAAACTATGCTTAATTTAAAAAAAATTAATCACATTAACCTCACCCTGCACAGCGAAGCAAATATTTGGAGCATGACTACCTCTTCCAGTCCTTACTGTTCAGAATGAGGTATTTCTACAGAGTGGTTATTTTGTGGTGAGACCCCACAAAATATAAAGATTAGGGTCTAAGGTAACCATGCAATTATGAAGTCTGTGACTTACAAATGGAAAAATAAATTAAAAATAATGGATTTGGGGTAGGCAGATTTCAATAAATTTGAGATTTCGTAACTGAAAGCTTTGATGGTTAGAGGAGTTACACAGGGTGAATAACCATAAAAGCACAAACTGTCCAGGAGAAAGATAGGAGGCATAGGACCAGGCTCATCGTACTAAATCACTGGCTTTTCCTTGGCATTAAACAAAGACAAAAGGTCACAGAAAACAGAAATTAGTTCAGATTGCTAAGCATAATTTGAAAGAGTTGAAAAAGCAGGTGAGGGCAAAAAGCTAAAAAGGCAGAGCCATAATGTTATCTGTACTGTAATAGGAAATTATTCTATGGTAGTGTTACTGGTAAAGAGAAAGCAAAGGAAAATGCTGATCTGTTCCACAGAGAGGAAAGAGGGCAGATTACACTAAGAGTCTTGTTTTGTTCTTCAGTCTCCACTGAAAAGTTGTGCTGCAATTGGGCAAGAAGTGCAGTTGCACCAGTTGCAGGTATTATCTGGAGCAGAATCAGGAAAAACAAGTTGAAGAACACTGAGGCAGATCATCTGAGCATGGTGAGATCCATCCCCAAACTGGACATCTGGCTGAAACCATCTCAGGGTCTTGTCCGTTTGAGATCTTGAAATGAGACATTCATAGGAAAAGCAAATGTCATGCTTGGCTTTACCAAGGGGGCAGAGACAAGAGGAGTTAGGGGATACCAACCTAATTGCATTCCTTAGAGGAGTACATGTGGTTGTCTAGGAGAATACACAGTGATTTTTAAACAACTTCAATTTATCAAATAAGGCCTACCAAGGTACCCAGCTTCCTTGACAGGCGCTTAGCAGACCATGTCAGTTGAGGATGACATTTACCTTAACAGTAAGGAGTCTTCGATACTTTTATAATCCAGCAGGTACAATGATATGATGTGATATGATATATGATATGATATGATATGATATGATATGATATGATATGATATGATATGGATATGATATGGATATGATATGGATATGATATGGATAGGATATGGATAGGATATGGATAGGATATGGATAGGATATGGATAAAACTTGTCTGAGACAGACACAATATTGGTAAGAAGCTGTTCCATCAAAATTGAAGGGAAAAGTTTTGATGGACTCTGTGCAGGTTCTTAGATGATTTCATCTTCTCATAGTACTGTATGTGATGGGAAGGTTTATGAGTAGATGCTCTATTTATTAAACTTGAAGACAGCATCAAACATGGGGGCACATGGTGAAGAACAGTATGGTAATTGCAAATCAGAGATGATCCTAAAAACACGATAGAAGGAAATTACAAAATTTTATCTTTGGGCAGGCATAGCCAACTGTGGAGATAGCCAACTGTGGCTGTCAGCCCAGTTCTCTGAAAAACATGTTGGAACTAGGATGAATATGACGCTGGACATGACTCAAGGATTTGGGCTGTAAAGATGTTTTGGTATGTAGGTAATGAAACATAAAAGAATACTCTGCTGACCATTAGTAGGGCCTCACTTGGATTAATGTACAGTTGAAAGTATAATTGCACTGAAGTACAGTTCAGACTGCCAGAAAATAAGGAGGAGAGGATGGAAGTGGTTGGGGTATATGATCTACAAGGAAAGAGTGCTCAGTCTAGAGAACAGAGTAGGTCTTCGAATACTTAATCAACCACTGCAACGGAAAGGAATAATGGGTTCTTTGTGTTCACGGTAGAGGGGACAAAAACTACCGAAATTAAGTACTGGCAATGGAAATTCATTAGGAAAATCCTTCCAGCAATTGGGACAGTGGGGCACTGGAGAGACCCTGGAGGGTCCATCATTTCAGGTCTGTGAGATGAGGTCAGAGACAGCCAGCAGGAGCAATGTCAGTTCAGCCAACAGTCTGCAATCAAAGACCTGCCTGGACCCCTTCCCCTGGGCCACTGGGGCTCAGCACTTGCTTCCAGCTGGTCAGAGGCTTATCTCCCTCTTTCTGATAACAAGGATCCACAACTTGCAGAAGAAAACTATTTTGGGAAAAGGAAGTTGAACGGGGATGTAATAATGTCTTCAACTAGTTTGAAAACAGCTATAAAGATGAGGGAAATGAATTTCAAACACAAGAGAAATGGGATTAAAATGCCAGAAGGCCAGACCTTAAAGAAAATAATGAAGTATTTCTCCTGCAGACCTTTTTCAAGAGTAAGCATGTTGAAGCACTAGAGTAGATTGTCAATTGCTACAGGGGATCTCTGCTCCTGGACAATTTTAGGATGAAGCTTGACTAGTTTGTTCAGATATTTGATGAAAGAGGGAGGTCTGCGCTATTTTCTGTTTCTGTCATTCTCTTGGAGAAGGGAAGTACTAAGTATATATGGAAATGAAACAGAGAAGTGAGATCAGAAACTGCTTTTCACTGGAGCAAATGACAGATTGTGAAACCCAAACCAGGAAATTAAAAATGTGGGTATGGGGGAACTCCAAATTTATTGCATTATGAACAGTCATCTTGTTGCACTTGTAAACGCACAGAGTGGTGTATTTTGGAAAATATTGTGTAGAGTCCCCAGAGATTAACAGACTATTCTAGTGCTTGGGACAGGCTGCTGGCTCTCGCAGTGTCTAACAAAGCCAGCTTCTTGCATTTTAGGTAAGGAAGAAATTTTCCTATATGCAAGTCAACCCTGAATTATTGGTCTGTTTCCATGAAATATCTAGAAACAGCTAATGCCAGGCACAGAACTGGATGGACTACTAATGCGAAACAACCAGCCAGTTCCCAGTACAACTGCTTGAAATCATGATGGAGTTTTCTTTGCACTCCCCCTCTTCTCACTAGCTGGCAAAATATTTCTGTGTTGGAGTCACTTGTTTCAGAGTTCTTGGAGGCATAAATGTATCTCCTAGTTTGAATTCAGAGTTTCAGTTTTACTCTCCAAATAATTTTACATTGTTTCACTAGTCTGAAATAGACTGTGGATTTTCATAGTTTGTAATTAGAGTCGGAATAGACATCTGTGAAGGGGAACAGAAGGCGTAAATTTTAGACTCTGTGCACCCTAGAGAACAAGATTCTGGGAAGCTGAAGCTATAAAAGAAGCTGTAGCATAAAGTGATGACTTGAATGGCTCATAGCTAGAAATTTCGATCATAGACAAAATTCTGAGACTTTGAAATTTCAACATTGCCTCAAAGACAGAGAAAAAAAATAAGTTTATCCAAAGTATTATGAAAGAGAGGAATTAATACTATTTGTCTGACCTCCTGGAAACATTTATTTTGATAAGACTAAAACATTCTCAACGCTGACACTGGAACACTGTTACCTGTTTTTATGCATTAAATGGTAATGTAAAAAGCAAATCTTCCTCCTTCATGGAAACATGAAAATATTGAAATAATTTCCTGTCAGATTATCATGAAATAGATAAATTCCTATAAATATTTTACATTTAATTAAGTCAGTGTTTTCCAAAGGAGTAGTACTTCTCTGGGAAATCATCAACCATATGCCATAATTTTCCAGTGTCCTTTAACTCCTACAAATGTCAAAATGGTATCTACTTCTAAGCAAAGATAGAAAAATAATCTATGGTCAAGGAAATAAAAAGTCATTCCCAGGGTGAAACAGAACAACTGCTCAATACTGCATATAAATGCTTCCTAATTGTTTAACAGTTATTTACCACATTGTATCTACAAGGAGAATCAAACATACATATTTTCTGTCACAGCAGTTGCTCGATACAAATGGGTCTTAAGAGTATTGTACTTCCCTTCAGTGGTTTGTTATATCTCTTTATTTTATATCTTCCAGATTGCTGCTAAGAATTGCCAAAAGCATCTTACAGTCTCTGGTATTGATACAGCATGTTAAACATCCAAGGCAACAGGGAATTTATTGAGCTACCTTCCTAACCTATAAGATATCACTAATTTTGTCCCAGGGAAGCTGTGGTTCCCTCCCTTCACCCTGCTTTGTGCTGTCACAGCACCCTGGTAGCCATGCTCCACACCTGCAGCACCAGGTGTTCCTGCCCTGGGGACTTTCTTTGGTAGAGACAGGACAGCCACCTCGTGGAAGGGGATCCAGGAGGCATCAGTGCTGGAGCCAGGAGGGGAATCCTGCCATCTCCCTGCTGTTGCTGGTCACCAAGGCCAGGGACTGTGGTGCTTCTTAGCTGGTCTGTTCCCTCTCCTTTTAGCAATATTGTAGCTGTGATTGATCCTGTCAGTCATCAGTTGCAGCATGGAGATGTGAAAATGCCTTCTCTGCTCCTGTTCCTTCTTGCCCTTATTCATCCTCTCACTAGGCTGCCTTGCAGTGCCCAAACACGTTTGGCATTCCTGACTTTGTGTCGTGACAGCGCTGTGCTCTCCAGCAGCACACAGGATCACTCAGCAGCCACTCAAACACGGCAAGGCGTCATCCCTTTAGAGAAGTCATCTTCCTCGGACTGGTCTTCAGCAATGACTTCTGCTTCCTGTTCTGTCCTGTCTCAAAAGTAGAATATAGAGTAACTCTCCTGCCATGTTTCATGTTAAGCGTGAGGAGAAGCACTGTGAGAATGTGTAGTGTCCCAGACAGGAAAAGAGGAGATGCTGCTTTGCAGGGCTGTGTCCCACAGGCTGCATGCCAACAGGCAAACCAAGAATGGCACTGGGCATTTACTGTGGTGGGATGCTCCAGGCCTTTGCTAGAGGCTTCTGTCCTAAATGCTATCAGGTCACCTTTCCTATGAGTACCACTGCCTGACTCCCTCTTACATTTCTTTGTTTATTTCTTCGTAGTGGTTTTCCATCTAAACACATCATTATCTGTCCTTGCTCATTTTAAGCTGAGAATAACAAAATCCTAGAACATTTCGTGTAGGGAGTACTGGGTTTCGCACTACAGCCCCTTCTGAGGACATTTGGAAAGGGCCAGCATCAGCCTGACTGCTTCCCAATGGAAATGTAATCATAAGGTCAAAATATGTTTTTGCTTTATTTTTTTAGTTTATTTTTTATATGGGACACTGAAGTGTCCAAAACATAAACAGTTAACTAAAATACAGAGGTTTATGTGACCAAATTTTCATTAAATAATGTCAAGATCCCACCCCAGAGAGTGGACAGCTGTTTCCAGCCACTAGGAATTATCCCTGGGAAGATTCAGTTTTACCACTGAAAAGAAAAGTACTTTTACATCCCTCTCTTCCTCAGCCAGAACTGGAAACAGGCTGTATATTGCATCTATTTTTGGATGTGGGACACACAGGTCAGCTACTGGTCAGTGTGTCATGGGAAAGGCTGCAGTGATGTGCTGAGCATCCAGACTCACCGAAAAACCCTTCTGCTCCGGGCCTGAGGGAGTGTGCAGTGCCCTGCTGACACACCCCACTGCCTGGCAGCCGGCAGAGACTGCACCAGCATGGAGTGCTGCACATGGCCCCAGGTCAAGAGGCAACGTCAGCACAGGTTTCTGCCAGGCTTAACATATTTTAAACGCGTTCCTTAATTTAAAATGTTTTGATGAGCCAAGACAACATGAGTAATCCACAACTAAAATTAACCATATTAAGGTACTTCTTTAAGCTATCCAGAATCACATCCTCCTTTAAAAATAGTGTAACTATACTCAAGATAGAAGTCTGGTGGGAATCAGGGAGCAGAATCTCAACAAACATTGCACTGAAATGTGTTCAGCAGAGCTTTTTTTGGCAGACCTGTAGAAATGTGTTGTATTCGATGAATCCCTTTAAAATTCTCATTAATAAACATTACCTTCCATCCTCTGGGGAATCACCATGACCCCACAATGCGTCAGCCCTGCAGCAGGCTCCGGTTTCACATCACCACTGTAACTTTCTTCTTAATGTCTCTGTCTTAACATGAGCTTTCTGCCTGCTGTGCATCATATCCAGTGCTCTTGTCCTCATAGCCAGGGCTGTCTCCTATATGACTGTGACCACAGGAGAGTTAACACACGGAAGGCACAGATTGCCAGCTGATAGGCTTACTCCACATCTGGAACAGCTTCTTCCCTGTTGTAACATTTACAGCTGGAAGGGTCATTGTCATATTTTAGACTATGTGATTAGCTTTGATGGGAGCTATTATAGCTTCCATCTTGCCATAGGATACCAATGTGTGATCTGTCTAGCTGTTTTTAAACCGGACATGTAGGTGGGAACTGGAAGTACAATAGAAGCAAAAATTGCCATTTTCATTGTATTTTCTGTGGCATCACGTGAGAAGTCATCCCAGGTGAGGTTGTCCTGATGCCACATTCAGTGGAAACGTTTTGGTTTGTAACTTGCAGAAGTCCTGAGGATGATCTGCTAGATGGATAGCAAAGAAAGCTCTCCTAACCTTGTCATGCATATTCACCTGCACCACAAAGTGATGGTTTAGTGTCTTCTCTTTAATTTGGTGAAACATAAGGGCAGCTGGCATCTCACTAAGACTGCAGAAGATACCATTAGTTTATCAAGTAATTTATATTTTCATATTTCCAAAGTATCCACAAAGAGGTGCTTCAGGGGAGGAAGTTCAGGGGATGTAACCAATGGAAAGTGAAACCATAGGCTTTCTCTTTTTGCCATATTTTAAAGGAAAATGTCTTCTTTGCCAGTCAAAAGCTGATGTATGCATGGACTGCAGGAGAAACTTTGGATAGATTAGTTTTAAAGGTTATTTTTTTAATTGTGCAAATATATGGCCCCAAAGACAACATTTTAAGCATCTTTTTTTCCTGGTGTGATAGCAAGGTGGCTTGCATCTATTTATCTTACAATAAATACTAGCAAGAAAAGTACTAAGAAGCCATCTTTATCTAGAATAAAAATAATTTTCTTAAACTTACAGTAGCAATGCCAGAGAGGTCTGTATTCCTAAAACCTGCCACCAAGTTTTTATGTCCCTGTGTGTCCATTTATTGGGGGTTAGTGTCATATGTATATGATAACAGTATCCCAGAGAATTATATTCAGGAATTGTGGGCATTCAGACTCCTAAAGAAGCAGAAAACTTTTCTCTGCTTAAGGAACTGACAGATTGCCTGGAAGATCTTAAGCAATAAAACCTTCTGAGTGAAAAAAAAAAAAAAAAAGTGAAAGAAGAAGAAAATAACTTTGAGAAAAAATCTGGATTTTATTTACATGCAAATATTACTACTGTTATATCATAGTTTCCAGCCTTTAATCTTGAAACAAAATATATCCATCCTCCACTGAAATAATCCAAAAACTGGCAATGTTACGAAAAAGACATTATTTTCTATACTAGAATGCAATACTAGAAATGTTTGAATACAACATGCAATACTAGAAAATTGCTTTCATGTAACAAATGCTACCATAATTACAAGGATATAACAGTGAATCTCTAAGTGAGGAAGACCTCCATAAGAAAATTTTGGTGCCTGCACATGTTGCCTTAGGTTTTTGAAATATCAATCTGATGTTGTTTTAAAGAGTGACGTTGGCATAACTGAAAATTTCACATCTGTATAACATACTTCCTAGACTGAGGATGCTGTAAGGAGCAGGAAATGAGAAGCCAAGCCATTGTTTTCCATAATATGAAAAACGGTACAGCAAAAATCATCTTCTGAATTCAGTGGACGGAAAAATATGGACTTTTTTCTAACTCTGAGATGTTATATTTTAACACTTTACTTTCCAGTTTCAAAATACCTTGTTCTTCTTAAAAATTACAGTAATTTGGATGTGGAAGTGCAGGGAACCATTATTGTAAAAGAATAGAATCTATTTTTAAAAAAAGTGGTTTTAAGTGAACTATAGCTAAAGAGCTGTGTCTTGCCTCTCTCCTGAAAAGCTTCCTATTTTTTTATGCAGTACTCACTAGTTTCTTCCTCCCCTACCCACTGGCACTTGCCTGCATCTATTCCCTAGTCCTCTGGTTTAGACCTAGACCCAGCAGCCCACTGCTGATCTGAAAGTGCCATTTCAGGATGGTTTGGTCTTTCTCCTATAGGCTGAAATAATGTGTGCTGCCACATTCAGTAACATTAAACTCACACATGCTATTGTATTGTTACAGTATTTGGGAATTTTTAAAAAGTCGCGGGCCTAGAAAATTATTTCTGTCCTTAAATTAGCTGTGGAGAAATTAGTCCTTGCAAATACATTCTTCTGAATATGCTACCCAATGTCCATCTGATCAAAGAAAAGGAAAACAAAAACGAACAAACAAACAAAAAATTACCACGGGAAAGACAGTCTAGTGCACATAGCACTGAGGTGGGAAATAGCTGTGCGTCCATCTCCCGTCTACAATGTGATGAAGTTGCACTCAATAAATTGTCAGGATGAAAAACAAGCAGACTTTTTATGCAAAGCCAAAACTTTGTTATTAAGGTAAACAAAATCTTACCAATCTAATTACTAATATATTGTTTTCAATATCAGTCAAAATATTATAGGAGGAGAAAAAGGAACAGTATCACATAAAAAGTCTGCAGAATAATAGTTGCAACTGTTATGTCTCCTAGCACCTGCCCCTTTTTCTGTTCTTAGAGTTACGCTTCCACAACATCTCCGGGTCCATCCCAGACACAGTTAAAATATATGTCAAATCATCAGCATGTCAAACTCTTCATCAAGGTAAAGATTACGCTGTTTGTGAGGGTTTCTTCCCTTTACTAGGGAGAATGTTATGTAGACATCGGTGGTTTACTTCTCCTCGATTTGGAGGCCACTGGAAGCAAATCTTTTTTCTTTTTTTTTTTTTCTTTTCTAACACCCTTTATACCTTGGTCTTTCTTCATGGGTCTGTAATTCCATGTCAAATCTGCTATATATGTATTATATATGTTAGGTAGAATCATGAAACCACAGAATAGTTTGGGTTGAAAGGGACCTTTAAAAGTCATCCAGTCCAAACCCCCCTGCAATAAGCAATGAGATCTTCAACTTAGGTCAGGTTGCTCAGAGCTCCATCTGACCTGGCTTTGAACACCTAGAATGATGAAGCATCCACAGATTCTCTTGGAAATCTATTCCAGTTTCTCTATTCCCTCACCATAAAAAAAAAAAATCTTCCTTATATCTATATTAAATCTACTCTCTTAGTTTGCCCCCTGTCCTATGGATATGAGCCTGACTTTAAAAAAAGTCAGTCCCCATGGACTCCCCCTGGAGTCCTAAGCTCCAGGTTTAGGAGTTCCTAAACCTCCTTTAGGAACTAGAAGGCAAGGTCTGCCGAGATCCTTCTCTTTTCCAGGCTGAACAAGCATAGCTCTCAGCTGTTCCTCCTAGGACTGATGTTCCATCCCACTGATGATTTCTGTGGCCCTCCACTGGACTTGCTCCAGCAGGTGCACATCCTTCTGAAGCTGTGGATACAGTGCTCAGGTGCAGAGGGGCAGAGTCTCCTCCCTTGATCCGCTAGCTGTGCTTCTTTTGATGCTTGTTTGCTCTCCTTGTTGCTCCTAGAGCTGTTTTGTTCAGCTGTAGTTCTTTATCTGACCATTGTGAACTTGCTTATTGCCATCTCATCATCCCACCCCATCCTCCTCCTCACAGTACCCTGTATCTCTCTTTCCAGGCTTCAGCTGTGGCATCAAGCCAATCTTCCTCTGCATGGAATGACTACAGTGGGTTCATGTGCATCTCCTTCCACAGAACAAACTGCTTGGCACTGCAGTCTGTAGATCATAGCTATACCATACAATTATACAGACCTGCAGAAGACAAAGGGGGCATGTACAGAGGGACCCCAACAAGTCCTAAAGTCCTTGCAAAGCTATTACAAAGCTTGGGATCTGTTACTAGCAATGGTGCTAATGTATTTACTGGGCAGCACTGCTACAAAGCTAATTATATTTTGTTTCTCATGTCTATAGCCTATGTAGACACATGCAAACTTACTGAAATAGCAAAGGTTTCCAGCTGTGCACGCTTATTTGCACTGGGACTAATAATTTCACACCTAAAATTAATTTGGTGTCCTAAAATTTGCAGATCAAGGTTTCAGTGACAATTCAGGAGAATGTGGAACAGTTTGTCACTATTACAATTACCAAGCTCCTGATTTATAGCTGTTCCAGAGACAGAATGGTGAACATGAAGAGTTCTCAACTGAGGAAGGTCCAAGCAGGTCAAACAAATTTTCAAGAGATGAGAAAGTGAATGCATTCAGTCAGCTGAAGACAGAAAAACTGGTGGACCATGTGCTCACCTGGCTCCCATCATTTCATGGGATTACATTAAAGTTTACTAGGTGAGGATCTTCCAATATTTTCCTTCCAGTTTTCTGAGGTACTTCTACTGCAACAGGACAAACTTGCTATAAACACTTGTGCATATGCTAAAAGTGGAAAACGTCACTGCAGAGGCAGGAATCACATGCTGGCACCTGAAATGTTGAAGTACCGTCCTGTGCTAACATTTTCCAGCATTGTACCCCGGGTTGAGCAAGCATAGTTTATACCAGGACAGTGTGACAATGGTTGTGGGTTGGACTTGGAGTCAGACATAGGTTCAGATATGTTCAAGAGCTCTGTGAGCAGCCATAAAAAGCTATCAAAAATCCCAGGTATCCATTGTTGCTCTTATAACTTGGCAGCCTCATGTGATATGCAGAGGAGTGGGCAATGCAGCTGGTCATTTGTTTATCCCCAGGCAACCAGTCTGGTCTGCTTGGAGGCAAAGCACCGGGACAGGACTTGGCAGGTATAATGCTGTGCATTGCAGCACTTTCCCTTCCAGGACTCCCAGTCCAGTGTCATATAGAATACAAGCATAAGTTCTCTGAGAACTTGAACTTATTGTAGCACATAACTTTCCCATTGCCTTTCCTCTCAGCAGTTTTTTGTCAGCGAAGACACTCTGTAGTACTGAGCAGCCAATATCTCACAGCCCCTGACAAGGTTTTCTCACCACCCCAGCTGCTGCAGTGCCCTCTGGCTGAGCAGTTCCCCTTGTCATCCCCAGCTGTGCAGCTGAGGACAGGATTCAGTGAAAAGTTGCACATCACATTGCCCTTCCACTGCCAGTGTAACTGGATTTCTGACTTCCCATAAAAACCCAGCATGCCAAGCTCCCTGACATCTACCGTGTCCTTTCTGTTGTCACTCTCTCCTCTCCTGCAGAGATTTTTCTCCTTTCACCTTGCAGTGAAGAATACTGTTGAAGTATCCGTGTGCATACCTGGCTGGCAGCTGGCAGGTGAAGTGTCCTGTTGGGGACAAGCATGACAAAACGTCATGGAACAAGCTCAGCTGCTACAATGCCTGAGCTCGCTAGATGGCCTCATACACTGCAGAGAAGCTTTTCTTCCAGCAGTCCCTCCTTCTACATTCTATTTATGCATGCAGTGGTAGGGACTTTTTAATTANTTATACATATTAGGGAAAAAAAAACTCTGCTAAACAAGCATTTCCTACACTGTGATGTGTGACTCCACAAAATCTTGTTGTGGGAAGAGCATGAGGGAGGTCTAAGCAGAAATAAGAAAAGATAAATAGCTATGCAAAAGGCACTGGATATTTAGCAACCTGTAAGAAAAGTTGCATTTGTTTGCAGCATTCTCTTGGTCTCCCTGGCTACAGTTTTTGAGAGCACTTCTTATCAAGCAGGTATTTACTACAGTACTGATTTCAGGAGTGGGAGTTGGAAACAGAAAGAAAAGAAGGGCTCAAACTCACAGTCAGATTAGCAGAGTGCATCACCTTACCATGTTTTAGATGAGCCATGACAATGGACTACGGCCCACCAGCAGCCCTCTGCAAGTGTGGGGTAAAGCACAGCTTCAGCCACTTTCACTGGGATATTTAGTGACCATATTCATCTGCTGATTCTTGGCTGAGAGGTTGGCTGGAAATTACCCATCCAAGATTACCTACATCATGTGCACAGATGTGATAAGCTGAACATAGATCTTCCCACCTTTTGCTGGTATGCTGTTGGTGAAAACCATCCTTGTCCTTTGTCCTGCATCTTTTTTCTACTTAATGTTGGACGTTTTAATGTTTGCAATTGTATTGACCTGTTCAAAAGCAGTAGGACCCCTCTGCTTTCTTTCCTAGCAGACTGGAACACCAAGAAAACAGTGGTGAGGCAGTCTGCCTGGTACCTTTGAAAACAGTTTCTACTTTCTGTCTCACCTGAGACAGTCATAGACAGAATGATGGTGAGAGCTGTGCTTGTGCTGCAGGGCCAAGTAGGAGCCATCCTCTGCAACATCACTCAGCTCTTTGGAACAACTACCCGCATGAGGGCAAGTACATTCTCCTGTCACTTTTAGGTTCAAATGTCAAGCCATCCAAAAGTAGCCTGAATCAGGCAGCTCCAGTTTTACCTTCTAAACTGGGGTTTGTGTTTTCTACAAAACAATCTGCGCAGAATATTTTGAACTTAGCATAAAGTCATTCTCTTGTTTCCCAGCAGCTTTCTGGGGACTTCTTGGCCTCAAGACTTTGGTACTTGACAAAGACAACATGTCAGTGAAGAAGGCAGAAGCATGTAAATGCAGGAGGACTTTCTGTAAGAGGATTTCTTGATCTTGATGCTATAAGTCCCAAACACATAGCAGGAGGCACACAGTGGGGTGATGAGCAGAGACCAGAACAGTTCTGTAGCCAGAAGGCCATGAAGACCACTCAGTGTGGATTTGGATCACAGGAGAGAAACCAGAGATGCTTAAAGGCACAGCTGTTTTGGGCACAAAGTGGCATCTTTACATGGTCCTATTTATCAGTCTTAAAATAGCATGAGGTGGAAAATATCAGCAGCCCTGTACCAATATCAGAACATTTCTCTTTGTGACTGATTGCAACTGGCATGAAAAGGAGAAGTGAGAGAAAATAGAAGAGGGTGGAATGAAATGGTGACATGGATGTTCCACACCACAAATGAGGCAAAATTTGTTAGAGGAGGACATGACCAGAAAACCCACAGCTCCTTCAGGGACTGTTGTGCTGACAGGAGCTTGCATGCTGCCCACAGGGTGTATACTAAGGCGGCTGCCAACAGCAGACCTGAGAACTGCAGGCAGAGCCAGAGAGTTCAGCCATAACTGAGGCCAATTACAAATGAGGGAGAAAGCATTTAGACAGCTGGTGGTGTCCATCTGGCACTTAGTGACTAACCAGCCAGCCCTTTGGCCAGTCATCTTGACAGCCTGCACTTCCAACTGCCCTTGTCTGGTGGTAGTTGTAATGCAGTCAATGGCATTCCAGCACCCAGAATATTGTTGTTGTGCTCAACAGGTTTTATGCCATATTTCAAATAAGGCCTTTATTTTGATACTATTTTCAGTCTGTCCATTCCAAAGGGCAATTTTCCTAATTTTGGGCAGTCACATTAATGTGATTAGCCTTTAAGTTTTCAGTTAGAGATACACTTCAGCATGTGCTTACATCCAAGTATTCATCTATTCAAAGCATTGGAACTACATACACCCCTACAGTTTCATACCTGTTTATCTCTCTTGTTTAAATTCAAGACTTTGAGTACTGCTCTTTCATCTACTGTCTGATTACTTCAACTATAAACATTCATAGATGAAGACCCTTCAAACAATAAAGCTGGAAAAGTGTTTATAACTATACACCAATTGGCATGGATATCCCAGGAGACAAGCTTTCAAAACTACCTGCATCCCATTTTCAAGAGCACCTTTACCACTTTTAAGCTGTTTATATACATCTCAGATGGCACCTACAGACATCTTCTGCAGCCTGAAACTGGCCAGTAATTTCTTAACTTCTCATGTCTTGAGGGTGTGCACACTTGCCTGCATGAAGTAAACTGGGAAATGGGCCCCAGCCTTTCCAGTATTATGGACATCTGTGAAATCTTTGCCCTTGATCTCATGTTTTAGACAAAGCAAATTAAAATGATCTGTCAGTGCTGTAAAACCAAGCAGATTTTTGCAGCGGTCTCACATTTATTATTACCCAGAACTTATTCAAATAAAGTAACTTCTTACAAGAACTTACTTTATTTGAGTGACTTGTTCAAATACCAACATAACAGACATAGTAGGCACAGAAAAGAGACAAGGGAGTCAGTTGTTCAGGTAAGACCAAGAATGTTCATGTTTTGTCAAAACTCAGTAGAGGTTTTCTCCAGTCCAGGATCCCTGAGCATTAGGAAGACTGTGAGACTCAAAACCAGACAAAATTAACCACTTAGACTTTATGAAATCCCTTTAAAAACTTTAGCCTCTTTTCTCAAGTTGCATAGTAGAAATTTCCAGAGATGTGATATGGACCATGTCCTCTTACTAGCCCATCCCTCAATACCACCATTCCAGGCACAGAGATGGTTTGCAGAGTCAAGGAGACCTGTGTGAGAGAGGTTCATCATAGTCCTGGGAGGCACTGAAACCACAGGAGCTGAACTAGTTTGTCATGACCAGCTAGCCCTGGGATCACCACCAGGAGCCCATCAGGCTACACTTGGCTTTCTTCAGCTTGCTGTAGAAAGGATAATGAACTGACTGCAAAGTAGCTTATTAGAAAGTAGGGGGTTACCATGCTGCTAGGTGCTGTGAGGTTCTCCTCTTTGATATTTACCCTTAGAAGGGCAGTCCTGTGCCACCTCTCTGCTATGATCAGCTTGAGGTCAGCCATTAAAACTTGGACCCTGGCACAGTTTTAGAAGTTCTCTTCAAAAGAAAGATTTATAACCCTTTTAAAACCCATCCCATTCTACAGATACTCTACTGACTGCTTTTTGCACCATTGAACCAAAGCAGCCCAGATGCCTGCGTTTTCCTGATTCTGAAGCTCTGCAGGTCTTCGGAAGTCTGGGGTCAAGAATTTCACCCCTTTGAGACCCACGCAGGCAGGAAGTCATCAGCTGACTCCTACCACAAACATGCAGCACAAAGTCAAGGCAAACTTTTCAACATTCCACTGTTAAAACAGTACTTCGTTCCAAGTTTTCATGAGCCAGTAAGGGAGACTAGAAAGGCACTGTCACATTATTAAACATGCTCTCCTTTTTTTTT
>WAAE01012126.1:0-10284 GCA_013400495.1 Nicator chloris | reverse complement strand
CCAGTACTGTGAAAGTTCAGATAGCAATGACTCAGGTCTGGCTGATGTTAGGTAATGTGGAGCAAAGGGCTGAAAAAGGGAGCCTCAAGTAATTTCAAAGCAATTTTTTCCCACTCATTTCTTCATTCACACAGGGCTGTAGCTGGCTCTATTCACCACTGCAGTTCAGCAATAACATCACACTTCCAGGGATCTCTCTGCAGAATTATAGATGCTGTCCAAGGACAAACTCAATCTTAAAATTTCTCCACACACAGAAAATTGTTTTACACTGTACATGAAATTGAAGATGTGCTCATGATTACCTGAGCAGCTGTGGGCATCTAGGAAATGGTATGGTGTGATTTCCAGTTAAGACAGAAACAGCACCCAAAGGAGTGCCATATCCAGGTCTTTTGTCCTTCATGCTGCAGGTGGATACTTGTGAGAGGCATCTGATGAAATAAAAAAATTAATCATGAAATTGGGAGAGTTAAAAAATGAGATACAGACATAGTATCTGGAAAGCCTGGATAGTTACAGCTCCTCTGGTCCTCTAGTGGTGTGGTGGGGTTAGATCATTGTAGATTAAGTCCTATACCTTTGGAAAGTGAAAGCCAGACTCCGGCTGGCAGAGCTAAATCTAGAGCCATTAATGTTTAGCATATAGTCAGTATTTCCACAGCTCTCTATAGAGATCCCAGGATGCTGTGGACTTGCTGCTTCCACCAACTCACCCACCTTCTCCTTCTCCAGGGGTGGTAAGTGATGTCTTGAGCTGGAATTCATTCATCATTTTGTGGTATGATTTCATTCTTGACCAGCTGAGAACAGCCAGTGGGAAAAGGAACTGTGCTTTGCACACTGAGGTGCAGTGTACCACCATAGGTCCACCTTCCCTGAACTTTATGTTCAGGGAATGTATGCCAGAAGTTAGTGCTGGGATTCTGTGAAAGGAATGGCACAGAGCTCTCCATGTGCCCAAGAGGACCGGAGGCCTCCCCTGCCGGTAGTAGCAGCACCACCCACCAGCCCAGTGAACACTCAAAGAAAATTACAAGAACAATAGCAGGAAATTCTAAGGGTGGAAACAACAAACCAAACACAGCCCAAGTTTCTGGGGGCTTCCTGATTGGCTTGATTTGCCTCAGCAGGAGCACTTTGGATAACCTTGGACCTACCCCACCAGGGCAAAAACCTCTCCCAGTGAAGCCACATTTGTTCCAGTGGCTGTCTGGGACATGGGGATGTTTGCTGCCCAGCACAAATTAATAAACAAGCACAACATAAAAATGCTAAGGTAGATCAGATGGATGAAGCAGGATCAGGACTCTGTAGTCATCATGCTCAGGGTGGCAGCAGCTTGATGCATCTCTCATTGCTCCCAGTGTAAAGTCTACCCGTTCCCATGGGGCATGTTCCTTGCCTGGCATCAGCCTTCACCCTGGAAAAATGAGCTGTGAGTTCCTGTAAGTGAATGACAGCAGAGGACAGATTTGCAGAGCTCAGATCCAAGAAACTGTTTGTATCAAGAAACAAACAAAACAAGTTACAACTCCTACTGGGCGTTCCCCTTCCTGCCCTGCTGCTCTTTTTCTGTCCCTATTGGCAAGCAGTGCAGCAAAAAGCATCTCTGTATTTTTGAGGGTCATGTAATATGGGGAATTTTTAAAGGGACCGAATATAATTCAGTGCCTGACACATAGTGACATCCCATCTAGTTCCTTTGTCAGGAACTACTGACGGCATTCACAGGTTCAGGCAGTTGTCACTAAAGCACAGCACAAAAAGCGCAGAGAAGTATTTACAAAAACATCAAAGGGAGGCAGATGGGGTCTCTGTCAGCTGCAGCTTTTTGTGGTAGTTGTGCTTTAATAGCACAGGACAGCAGAATAATCCCACCATTATAAAACTTTGATTGGGTTTTCATGTTTTCAGCCTGAATTTTCTGGGGTTCATTTTCATTTTTAGTACTCTTTGCAGACTAAATTCAGTCAATCACATGATGTACCTCAGGTCAGAATGCTGGATGCCGAGCAATGCTTTTTTGCACCAACAGGCAAGCTTGTAAGCACCATTTTCCTTGAAACAGCCCTTTTAAGCCACAACTGGAAGCAAATAGATAATCCCTTGTTTGCACCAGAAGTCTATTACAAAGTCCATGCAGTTCTTAGCAGCAAATATGAGTCAAGTCAAACCAAAATCGTGGAAATCTCACATGTACAGTGAATATAATTAATAATACCAGCTAAGACATCTACTAGGGAAAAGCATGGACTAATGTACAGTTGGGCTCTACAGGATTGGCAAAATGTATTGGATCAAGATGGGGGAATGGAGGCAAAATTATTTGCTGGAGGCTACAGCAAGGATAAGAATAGATAGCTGTGGCCCATGATTGCTGGTTTTGTCAACATTGCTTTTCTAGTTAATAGCTGCAACATCTTTTCATTGCCATATGAAAGAATCTCTTACATGTGCTTCTATACTGCTAAACATTAAACATGGTGGGGGCAGGGAGGGATTCCAAATAGCCCAAATGGGAATTCTGCTAGGAGTGAAGTCCTGGTTCCCAGCAATAGAGAACTTGCTGCCACTGACTTTGGATGGAGCCAGTGCTCTGTCTAAAGAGAAAAAAAAGACTCAGCAGAAGTCTGAGTGGAAATAACCTCTGCAGAAATTTAAGGAAGAAAAGAAAGTGGGGAAGGAGGAGAAAGGAAAGGGGAGGCAGAAAGGGAAAGAGCCTGTACGAGGAAAAAGTTTGTCTCACTCGAGGTATGCTCTTAAGTTCTGCCAGGCACAACTCTTGTACTGTCCCCTTTGCCCCTGCCCTTCAGTGCAGCAGCCCATGGGTGGCTGAGAAGCACGGCTCTCTGCAAGAATTGCCGTGCATGACCCTCATCAGCTGTCTGAAAGAGCAATGGGAGCACATTGCTCCCCAGGTCTCACAGGCACACAAAAATAGATAGTTGAGAAAAAAGCTGAAGAGACCTGAGGTCCAGACAGAAGACAACTTCATCTTCACCCTATCTAACAATGTTACCTTTAAACCCAGTCTCCCCTGTGTTTTGCCTTTCAATGCAGCACTGCCTGCACTCTGAGCATGCAGAATTTTGTGGCATTTCCAGCCCCTTCAGAAGAATGTCCCTAAGCACCACATCTACATGTCTTTTGAACTCTTCCAGACACAGTGCTTGCACCACTTCTGTGGTCAGCCTGTTCCAATGCTTGGCAGCCCTCTCAGTGAAAAAAAATTTTCCCTAATACCCACTCTAAACATCCTCTGGCACAATATGAGGACATTTCCTCTTGCCTTGTCACTTGTTACCTGGGAGAAGAGACTGATCTCCACTATAACATCCTTTCAGGTAGTTGTATAGAGCAGTGAGATCTCCCCTGAACCTCCTTCTAGACTCTTCCCCAGTTTTGTTGCCCTTCTCTGGACATGCTCCAGCAACTCTATGCCTTTCTTGGAGTGAGGGGCTCAAAACTCAACACAGGACTCAAGGTGTGGCCTCACCAAGTGCCGAGGACGGGTGACAGTCACTGCCCTGGGCCTGCTGACTGGGCTATTCTTGATACAGGCCAGGATGCAATTAGCAGTGTTGGCTATCTGGGCACACTATTGGCTCATGTTCAGATGGCTGTTGACCAGCACCCCCAGTTCTTTTTCTGCAGGGCATCTTTGCCTTGCTCATGTTCTAACCTGAGCACCCCATGAGACTTAGCAGCTCATTTCTCATCTGACACTGTAAATCAGAGACAAAAGGCATATCCCCAGTTTGTACATGGGAGGCTGAAATCTCTTCAGAGAAAATACTTTTAGATTTGTTTTTTTTGTTTAATTTCCCTTCACTTAAAAAGGTGATGGAGATTTTCCAGGCCTCCTGCCTTTCCTGTAAATGCTTCTAAGTAACTCAGTGTGCATCTCCAGTATATCAGTATGTACAGGAATTGCAGAAAAACATCCTCTTTCCTTGGCAGCTTGCAGTGTGGGTACTGCATAAGGTCATGCATTCATTTTAGTCATCCATCTGCGCTAACCTTGGGTAACTGCAGCAGCCAGCACTGCTGCATGATGGAAGAATGAGCACTCAGCCGTCATCCCCCAATTGCTCTCCCTCTATTTCTTGGATCTCTCCCAAGATATAAATAACACAATCCACTGTACAGCTGAACTGCTGGCGTCTGTTGCTAAATCTAAACAAATTTCATGTGCATAGCTGCGACAAGCCAACAAGCTGTTTTTCACAGGGCTGGCCACACCTGTGTTGCTTTTCAAGTCTCTGGGTGCCTGCTGCTGTGTACAGGGCCTTTGTGCTGGGGAAAATTACGCTTGCAACTCCTCCCTCCACAGATGATTTGGTTCATTGTTTGGTACAGATGATGCACCTCTGTACTTGCAGTGTAAGTCCTGTCTGTTTTCCAGTGTGACTGCCTGTCTGTCCAGACACGAAGATCTGCATGTCTGGTTGTGGTCCAAGCATTTTATATCAGTTGTGGCTCTTACTTCATTTGCCTTAATTTTCGGACACTGGCCTGTGAAGCTCCAGAGGCAGGAGGCCTGCATCTGGGAGGGCAGAAGAAAATAAGAGTAATGGTGAAGAGGAGAGAGAAAACACAGCTTCACCAGTAAGAGCCTCAATAACCATTTTCATCTTACCTGGCTGGGCCAAGAAACCAGAACATTTGTGCCATTGCTTTTAAACACAAGTGGTTGAAAGGCTGGATGATTCAGAAGCCAGATGCTACCAGGGCAGGCTAAGCTATCAAGGTGTTTACTTGACTGATCAGATTGAGGGACTTGGTCAGATCTGCCAGGTTCTATCTGGAGCCTGGTCAAGAGCACAGACAGAAGCTTTCTGATCCAAACACTCTGTTGTAACCACACAGAGAAAACATGTAGACTCTGCTTTTTCACCTCTTTGATCACTGGCCACTGGACTGGGTTCAGAACAGGTCTTTTTTAAAACTTTTTCCCCTGCGTTCCCAAAGGAGGTTCAAGCCACGTACTCCTCTGCTATAAGGGCAAGCATCCAAGGCATAGTGATTACTGATTTCCAGTCAGTGATCTGCCATCTCCTGAGTCAGTGGGAAGTTTTTAAGGTTGCAGTCTTACCCGAGCTGGAGCCATCTCCCATTTGAAGAATTGTGGAAGAACCGGGCTTGGAAAGATTTACGCTGGTAAAAGTCCAAAAACAAGTGTGGGCTGTAAGTGCCGTGAGGGCAAAAAGTTTTGTGTTACGGTGATATGAGGAAATCATACTACACTGAGGTAACGTCTTAGAAGAGAAAAAGCAGCTCGTGAAAAAGTGGTTTCAGTTAGAGGAAGAGTCACAGGAGAGTGCTGAAGGTTCCTAAATTTGGGAGATTTAACACTGTATCAGGCAAACCTGATAGGCAAAAGTTAATATACAAATGTTGTTGATTTGGCAAGGAAAGGGACTTAATTGTATAACATCTTCAATTCCAGGTCAAAGAATTTTCATTACATTAAGTCTTCCACATCCAGAGTAGGCAACATTGTAGTAGTTAAATGAAAGTAATGGTTGTTGTGTTTTCTACCTCATCATGCTTAGCACAAGTCCTGTGGCCAATGCTTGAATTGGTCACCTTGGTTTGTCCAGCATGGATTAACGTCATCTTACACCAGGCAGATGCAGAATATCATTATACTGCTCTGTCTGTGTACGTGTGTGTACACATTTACTTCAGACAGCAAAGTGAGTTGGGGAGTTTTACTTCTCAAGTTCCTCAGCTGGTACTGGGATGCAACTTTTTCCAGGTGAAGGGAATTCTTTCCCTTCTCACATGTTCAACAAGATTGGTATGGACTACCAGAGCAACTCATTCAGCATCATGCCTGAATCTCATATCCAAGCACTAGTTGATGATGCAGGATTCCCATTTTTTCAAGCCTTTTCCATTATGTTAATTAAGTTTACTGCTCTTGAATTTCAACTGCACTCTGTAAACAACAGTCTGTTCAAAATCATAAGATGTGCCCTGTTAGCTTTCCTCTTTGAAAGCGAGCTGTCCATAAAAGGATGAGCACTGCAAAAAGACTGAACTAAGAGGTATTGAATTACTCAACTCTGAAATCCCATTTCAGCCTGCAACAGACCTGAAATCAAGCAGGTTTTGATTCACTGGCTGTGTGTTGATACAGAGTGACATCCACAAATGGTTCCACTGGCTTCAGCAACAATTGCTGCTGTTTGCTAAGGAAACTAAGCCAATGTTGAAACTAAACCAAAGATTACTCAGTGATTTCCCCCTCCCCTACGGCAGACAAAGGGTACTGTTCACAGCTGTGTCACGTAGATTTCGGCACCAGTGTGATAGGCATGTTGTCTTACAGACAGGTTGCTGGTGCGTGGCAGTTGATGCACATAATAGGAAGTTTGTCAAGGGTTGAAGTGCTGTAGTGGGGTCCAGTTATTCTGGTTTAAAATACTTACGTGTCTTTCAGGGGCACTCTTCGCCCTTGCAAGTTCATTTTCCAAGGTGGTTCTGAACCTAGGTGAACTAACAGGTATCCTGCTGCCCCAAAAAGAACTGGGAATCAGAGTCCCATGGAGTGGAGTATTTTTGCCAGTGCACTTTTGCAGAAGGCACTGTACTTCCAGGAGGGTGAACCTTACATGTAAAGTTTCAGTTTCTGGTTTTGCTGTGTGGTCAAAAGCTACCTGAGGGCAAAATCCTTGAGACAGGCACAGAGTTTGTGCAGAGATCAGTTTCAACCCTTCAGGCAAGCACGGTTATCCCTAAACTTGGTGTTTAATTCTCTGTTTGGTAAATATCAGGGGTTTGTTACAGTGTTCTGCTTGTGACTCTGCCGTTTTAATACCAGCTGTAATACCTCGGGATGTTCAGCTCTGAGAGACCTGATACTAATTACTGCCTTATTTATGGCTTCTATATCAATTTGATTTATGGTATCAGTCGAGCAATAGCAAAATAATCAGTTGAAGTTGAACCATCCCCCACTCTACATATGCATCCGTCACCTTTTCCCTTCAAGTATTTACTGTGATTAGGTCTTTCCTGTTTTTCTCTTAAGTTCTGAACACTTGTATACTTTCCATATTAGTTCTGATGAATGTTCTTTTTTCCACTGACATGCCAGTGTGTATGCTGCAGACATAATTTTTATTACGTTTCTGTTTTCACTGCTGAAATTGCATGAGTATTTCTCGGGTACAATCCAGAATACATAGTTAGCACAGGCTAAAGAAACTGGTCCATAAACCTGCAGCTGTTCTCCCTGTTTATAATGCTATTACCCTCCTACCCTGAAAAACAAAGTACTGCTAAGCCAAATGTAGGTATCTCTAGAAGTCTGTGTCTGCTCGAGTTAACTAGCTGGATAGAGAAGGCTGTTTTCTTCAGGCATAGTTCTGCTGACTTAGGATTTGTGTGTTCCTATTTCAAACCAGTGTGACTTTGCATCAGCATCTGCATTCACCCTGTGAATGCCCCGCAGGACCATGCTCAGGGTCTCTCATGGGGTCGAGGAAAGGCATCTCTTGAGGTCGAGGCCAAAACACCCTCTGCTTTTAAGCAAAGAGGAAAATGACAGGCCAGGTTTGTGGGTTTCAACATCTTATTATGGGAAACAGAAGAAACAGAGGAAATCCCTCACCTGAGAAAGTGCATTCAACACCTTCAGACTGAAGCAGAAAGCAGAATCCTGTATCCAAGCGCAGTGTTTGCTGGTTACCGCGTGCTAAATGTAAATGCACATGCACGCAAAGCACAGTTTCAAACCTCGCCTTCTGCCTCTTCACCTCTTAGATCTCCCTACTTAACTCCCCTTTTTGTCATCTAAATTACAGTATTCTGTCCTACCTGACCACTCCTGTGGTCCATATCCCTGCATCTCTTCAGGAGAATTCAGGTGCTTTTTCTACCTCTGGTCTTCTCAGAAGCTGCTCTGGCTGCCTTGTCCACACTCATGTAGTGCCCTGTTAGGTCAAAACACCTCCAAACACACAGACCAGGCTTCCTTTGTCAGTCTGGTACATCTCCTTCCCCTGCAGTACTGTAAGATTCTGGCCTGAATTTTGTAGGGCTTGATAGTTACAGAGTCTAAAAGAGAAGGCCTGTAAATAGCCTTAAAATACATTTCGCCCTCCATCATTCAGGAGTTTCAAGACCCAACTTAGAAGAAGCCATGATCATCCTGGCTGGATCATAGCTGACCCTGCTTTGAGCAGGAGTTTGGGCTAGAGACCTCCCAAAGTCGTTTCCAGCCTTTATTATCCTAGAAGCCTGTAGTCTTCCTAACCAAGGAATCAGGGTCCCCCAAATGACAGCAAAATGCTGTCCAAAATACAGCATCCCTTCAACTGTTTGTGGTTCCTTCCTCTTCATAGCAGGACAGCATGAGAAGCAACATCACTTAGCTTACTAGCTTATAAACAGCCTGCCCTGAAAATCCTCTTACACTCTTGGATGCTTATGGCAGCCATCCATTAGAGAAAGCTGCAGGACAGACAAGCAGCAAGGCAGGTTTGGCTTTATGAGTGACAAAATCTCCCATTTGTTTCTGTGGTATTTGGGAAAATACAGCTCTAATACAATCACTGAAACAAAACCCTCGTCCATGCTACAGCAACTCCAGACTGTCTGACCCAATGTTCTTCTTACAGAAACAGTTCAGCAAATCTCACTCATCAAGTAGCTGCCTGGGCCAATGAAGCAGAAATACAGTCTATTAGATCTTCTTCCTCATCTGAAACAACATTTTCTTTCTTAATTTTCTTCCCTACAACACTTCAGATATTCTAGTTTTTTATGTAACTGGCTTTATTGTTGTGGCCATCTTTCAAAGGCCAGCCCAAAATCTGCTAAGGAGCAAGGGAATTACAGGGTTTCCTTGCCAGGTGTCAAATCACAATTAAGGCATATCCTTTTTAAACTGGGCTAGAAGAAAAGGACAATATTTGATATTTAACGGGTTTACACAGGAAGAATAAAAGGGCTTTTTATATGTATGTATGTGTACATGTGCACTCTGAATGGATTTATTACTGTTTAAGCTATTATACAACATGTTGCTCAGAACAGATGTGATACCAGTGCATTTATTTTTCAGACCAAATTTACATTACTCTTTTGTGTGTTGTTACCAAAAAAGCAGACCTTACCTTGAGCAATTATTATTATATGAAACTCACTAAAAAAATAAACCATGCAAACCAGCCTTCAGCTTTCATGATTTAAATTTTTGCATTGCTGGACCATATGTAAAAAGCCCAAATGAGTGGTGTGGATTCTATGTCCAAATTTTCCAGCGAGGTCTGTTGGTACCCAAGTGGTTTACTCAAGAATATATGCAACACTTCACATAGAAACTCTTACCTGGGGTATTTCTGTTACCTTAGCAGAGGTGCCTCCACCCTTGGGCCTAGAGAGCACTAATTAGAGTGATATAAATTTAGCAACAATGTAAAAAGCAACCTACTGTGGATACCCATGTCTGGTGTACGACCTCTGTGCTATCTAACAAGTACGTTCTGATGAATGATCTGTGTTTTTCCTGCAATTTTTCTGCATTCTACATGGAGCCTGGGAGACTCTCAGTCTACCTATACTGATTTCAGTGAAGAAAAGGCAATTTCCAATCCAATAGGACGAGTTTTATGCATTCTTCAGTGTCACACAGAAGATCTCTGTTCCTAACAGTTCCATGTTTCTAAATCCTGGTAGCTCTGTCTCCATCCTTTTCCTCTTTGACAAGTTGTTGTCAGAATCACTTCTAAAAGAAGGGAAAGAAGCGATTCAGGATAAAAAACCCAACAACAAGAACAAAAATAAGAACAACTAGATGTCTTGTCACAGTAAGTAACGTAATGTCTCATCTGCACAACTCATTTTAATGGAGGGTAGGCTGGCACAAAGGAAGCAGAAACTGAGGAAGTGAACTAGGAGGGGTAAAACCAAAAGAGCAGACAATCAGAAAGTAAGAACATACAAATCAAATCAGTTGCTGTCTGTGCATGTGCAAGTGCACCTGTGCATGTGTCAAAAGCAAACTTTCCCTGCAAACAGTTAACAATAAACCTTCTCCAATTTGAGCTGGTGTACAAAAAAATGGTCACTTATGATGACTGCAAATTACAAGGAGCTTACTTGCTTATATCCATGCATCAAATGATTTGCCTCATATACTCAGAGTTTTCATTGTCATAAACTACTAACTAATGTCCAGTTCATTTGAAAGAAAAAGGGCTTCTTTCCTCTCCCTGTATTTTATTGTTGCTGACTTCTACACACTCCCATTTTTTGGTGACTTCCTGC
>WAAE01012125.1:0-32708 GCA_013400495.1 Nicator chloris | reverse complement strand
CTGCTCTGGTGGAACTAAATAAACATAATTTCAAACAATTGGCTTCTCTGCCCTGAACAGATTTTTTTTCCCCAGAATGTTGGCTACAATTAGATTACTTTTTCTAAAAAAAAAAAAAGAATAAAAAGGCCAATCCATGATTTTTCCAAGTGTTGCATGCAATTTTGTAGGATGCCTTTCTTCTGGGGTTTGTTATTTGAACTGAAATCTTGCTGACTACAAGTTCTAATGCCTAATCTTTAAAAGATAAAGAATCTAATATTTTGCTTTACCTTTCGTAAGTTCATTGTATCACACATGCAAGTTGAAGCTTTATGGGTCTGTGCCAAATATAATTATCTGGAAGATTAAAGTAATCATCATCTCAACTGAAACATATATTCTGTTTTCCATAGTAAAGTCTTTGTGAATACTGAATGCACACAGCATACCATAAAAACTTACAAAGAAATCTAAAACTTTAGCTAAAGTTATTATTAGATGTTAAAGTTTCATATTTACTTCATGAAGTTAGCAACACCATTAAATGAGGTTTTAATAAGACACTGTGCTTTGCTATTCTAGGAACTGGATTTCTCCATATCTTTACTTAATTTATTTCACAGCTAATCATCCAAAATTGCTTCTGCATGAAATTTGCTGTTCCTGCTGGCATCTGTTTTCAGCCATGACCTATCTGCCCTCTGGAGTCCCACTGCAGCCTGTGGAAAATCTTCACTTAGAGTTCAGGTTATGACACTTGTATTTGAGGGCTGATTGTGGAAAAACAGCGAGCTTGGACTTGATAGTTTGGGGAAAAGGAGGTTGACAGGATACAGCAGTATTTAGCCTTTTATGTCCCAAGACTAGATACTGGCTGGCAAGGTCCCCTAAATTATTTTAGTAGGTCATTTCATTAGTATATGTTTAGCAAACTGTACACTTCACAGTCTCAAAAGAAAGTTGAAAATGTGAACCTTGTGTTTGTAGGACTGGCAGCCCAATCTGTATTTTGCTATACCTGACCTAATATTTTTCTATTGTCAAGTAAATTTGAAAAAAAAAAAATATGGTGGCATCCCCATATGATGAAAATTATCTCCTCTGCTCTTCTTCAGTCTGAACATGCTTTTGTTATTTCTTGTTGAAAAGGTATCTAGATGATGAGGTGTATTACATAGTAGAACCTAAAATTCTATTTACCTTCTGTAAACTTAAAGTTTTTAGAGACATCATTACAATAGTGAATTTATGCAGTTCTTAAATAAAATAAGAAACGAGTCTTGTACTCAGGTTCAATGAAAGATATTCATGGCTCTGAAAGAATCCAAATAAGGCCTTGAAAAAAATGTATTTAAAATAGCAGCTGCAACACATACATGGAAAAACTACTTACAAATCTTGATGTGCACTAGAATCAAGTAAGTTCAAGTGTTTCTGTAAGTGCTTCATAGCAGAAAGGGGGAGGGAAACAATGAAAGACCTGGTGAAATATAGGAGAATTTACTTTATATTTATGAGTAGATGATGTAGAAATTCCTTTGGAAAATGTGGTATTTGGAAAAAGGGAATAAAACACTCCCAAAGAAGTTGAGGAAGAAAATTGACAAGAAAAAAAAGGCTTACACCTGAGATTGACAGGTTAAACTAATATTTTAAAGGCATATTTATTAAAAATAAGGTATTGCAGTAATGTAGAAAGGATAAAGTCAAATGTTTGACTGGGAAATGTGGTAAAATATATGTAACTCCTTCTTTAGTATTCCTGAAGTTTTCATCATAATTTTTTTATGCATCTATATTATAAAAAACAACTATTATTTCCTTTCTCAGTATTTCCATGAAGAACAACCAGATATACTCTGTTTGGCAAAAAATGAATTGCTTCTCAAACACAGTATGTAGTTTTACTCTCTCCAGTATCACAAAGACATCAACAAATTTTGGAGGAATTCAGATAACAGAAACAAAAATTATTAAGGGGCTAGAGAGTTTGATTTACAAGAAAAGATGAAAACCTCTTCTGCTCAACCAAATGACAGCTAGTAATGTAAGGGAAGAGTAATGATAAGAGCCAACAAGTATTTAAAGCATGAGCACATCAAGGGAAGTGTGGACATATTTTAAGGTGGTATAAAGTTTCAAAACACTGACTTGGTATTGGGGAGAGTATTGTGTATGTTCCTCCTCCAGAGTAAGGCTAATTAATCTGTGGAGCTTATGTATGGACAAAAAAAATACCTGTGTTCAAAGGAAAAAATCCTGTGCAAATGTAAAACAGAATGATGCATGTATCGACTGTGGTGCAAGTCCTCGATGGAGTGTATATTTAAACATAGGAGTTAGAAAGATCAAAATTGAAAATGAAAGATGTAATACAACAAATGAGGAGAATATAATATTACAGGAGGCCTATATCAGTACCACAGTACATAACTTCTTTAGAAGGAACCTCTCCTGAAACTAGGTTTGCTTTGCTTAGAAAGTTTTGTAGTTCCTTGTAACCTGCTACCCCTTCCCTGTGAAAAAGGACTTGCTATTCAGACATAAAATTTGTCATACCAAAACTTCACTCTTAACTGACAGTTTAATTAAAACACCATTGGACTTTTTTCATGGTTTAAATCAGCTCAGTCCTGTTTTCTGATATTGGCAAATTTCTGAAGGCATATGGAATAAGTGTGTCTTTCAGAGGTGTTTGAAAGATATCCAGGAGATTTTTTGAATGTCATTGGTGCCCTTTAACACTTCATGCGTAAGGAACCAAAAGAAGGAGAAACATTAAAATTCTTCAGAAGATGCAATGAAATGATGGCATATTTAGATGTCAAAACTTAGATATTGCTAAATTTTTCAATCCAAACTTACTACCCTTTAGTCAAGTACTAGAAAAAATGCGTATGGAGGCATTAAATATTTCTTTACATTCAATGAAAACTACCACAATAAGTTATAGGAGAAAATGTACTCTTGTACAATAAGCAAATATACCCTTCTACTCTTGATGTACTTTTCTTAAAAGACTGATTATAGACTGTTTGAAATTTGAAGTGAGCAGCTGTCAGTGTACTGATAAAAAATTTGAGCTTGGATAACTGCCTATAAAAGTGAGGAATAAAATAAATATATTTCAAAGGGTCAAGACTTAAATCTAAACTGTATATCAAAATGCAAAAGAAAAACCAAAGGGGCAACTAAAACCCAGGTTTTAATCTAAGTCCTTCAATATTAAACTTTGAAAAGCTCTGACCCTATCAAGTCATGACAGCTCTGAATTTCAATTAATAGGATTAGATTTGGTTACTAATTAACCTCATTTCAACCGAATTAACCTAGTTATTTGATGCTGAAAACCTCTTCCTCTGTGTAAGAACCGTAAGATTTCAGCATCTTTGGACTGATTTAGTAATTTGGACGACCAAATTACTAAAAACTTAATTCTAGCACCTAAGATTAATAATAATGTATCATTTAAAATACATTGCAAAAAAGTTCTTAAGTACATCCTTGACAGATACTGAAAATTATTTGAGATCAAAAATAAATTAGATTTTAGATTTTGGCCTTCAAAGTTTAAACACATTTATGAGTCTTCATCTAGAGCAATGATGCCATTTTTAAAGCTTACCATGCCTTGGATATGAGAAGACTGCAGAAAAAGTGTTTCCACTCTGATTTCGACTGAGGACCTTCATATGTACATTTCCCACCTGTGCCCATGCCCTTTGTACGACGTTTTCAGTAAAGTACTACTGATCATCAACCAAAACAAGGTCAGTATATAGGTGTCATAGCTACCTATGACATATTAAACATGTATAGCCCACCAAAATCCACTGCATATTTTGATCCTCAGTAGATATGGTTTTTCTCTCTAAGAGGCAATACGAAAAGAAATCTCTATTTCACCAAGGAAGTCTAGATTGTATAATTTTTTAAAAACATTATAATTTCTTCTATAAATGTCTTGCTTACTTGTCAGATCTAACTTCATATTAGTCATAAAACTTCATAATCTGTTAAAGGTTAGATGTTTCCATACCCTTTTATGGAAAAAGTTGGACTTCATCACATTGTTGTGCACGGTTTGTAAAGACATGAATGAATCCGTGGAACTCAGAAAAGGTCATGCAAACCTTTGCAATTACTATATTTATTTTATCAATGACAGCCCCATGAAAGGAGCTCTCAGAAAAATAAGGGGAGACCAGCTGTTAACGTGAAACATCTACTAAGCAAGAAAGCTCATAAAAGGCCTGGTAAGTGTGGGGCTGCAGCTTGAAACAAAGAACTGAACTGTGCATTAACAGCAAGCACATGCTGACCTTAGGTCCACTCTGCTCCACCTTGCCTGAGAACCAATGTGCTGGATTCCTGCTGGGCAAAAAATGCTGACTTATTCTGAAACAGTGTCTAGTGTTACTGTAAACACACGCTGCTTTTACAGTTCCCAGCAGAGCGCTTTCTGCATCAAGGTTACATGATCTTTATACGCCTGAAAGGAAATAAAAGATATTAATGCTGGGGACCTCTCTTAGGAATGGTAGCCCATAGCAAGGAGAGGAAGGACTAGAGCATGGTAATACATCAACAGTCTACGTAAAGACGTGGTTTGGTTGTGAATGTGTGACGTAATTCTGGAAATGCTAAAGGATTGACAGAAAAATCAGTTCAGCTGGAATAGATTAGGAGACCAATGCAATGGGCACTGTACAGATTGGAGAGTCACAAAAGGCAGTGGAATAGAGGCAAGTCACATGTACCAAAAGTCCAGATGAGGATGTCTGTGCAGCTCATACACACCAGCATAGCAAACACGAGGGTAAAAGGGGAGATGTTTAGTCTGCAAAAGACAGTCTGTAACAGTCTCGGCTTTCTGAAGGGACTCCATAGTTTCTATTAAATAACAGAGGCTGTTGTAGTATCATCTGAATCGCTGTATAGCCAGATAGTCCTAATTCTTGGTCAGTTAGAATTGCATATTTTAGTATTTAAATACATTTTCTATACCAAATCCTCTATGTCTGTCTAAGTCTTGTGCAGCCTCTTTAAGGCACTTATTTCCCAAGACACTAGCAGTGGAAGGCTGCTACAAGAAATATTTCATTCTTCAAAGTCATTTTGCCTGTGTCCCTTACTGCACCAAACTGTCCCCTCATATGGTTCTGGGTCAACTGTTTGCACAGCTTGCTGAAAGTCAGCTCATTAAAACAACACAGGGTAAAAAATAGACCTAATATGGATCATTTCAATGATCCAGTTTACAGCAAATGGTTGAATTCCTGAACTTAGAAGGCAGTGAAATACCGTTGGGGGTGCAACACTGTGACTCACCTTCAAAACAAAGCTCTCTTTCAGGCAGTTACAACTTTCAATCTATTTGTGCTAAGGTGAATCACAGTCTGGCCCACTGAATACATGAAGAGGGATATATATATATTTTTTGCAAACATAGTAGATTCATGCATAATGAAACCCAGGAATTACTGCTTGAACTGTAAGCCAGACTATACATTCCATTTAAAAACTGACAGCATGCATTTGAACACAAATCCACATTGAGATATGTAGCTAAGCAATTAGTACAACTTTTAGGGATTCACATGCCTATGTCAACGTTTCAGGTAGATAGACTTCCTAGAGGTAACTGAACATACAACAGCTGATTGCTGTAACAGCGAGATGAATAATGAAGTATAGACTGCAAGAATGTGGAGAAAAGTATTCAACTCCCCTTGAAGAGCTGCATGTTCTCCAGTTGGTAAGCTATTCCATATGAAACATGAGTTAATTAAGCATGCTCACCTGCCTGCATGTTGAATGAACATTAGAAGAACAGTGAGAAAATGCATACTGGAAAGGTAGGCAAGGGATACAGGACTTACACTTCATGAGAATCAGTGGACTCTCTAGGCTGCTATATATGCTAACAGAGGAATGTTCTTGCGAGCCTTTGTAGGTGCTACTGAATGAGGAAATTTCATTCCAGGCTCTGGTTCAGACTCTAAGTATGCTTTCTGGTCAGCTCTTGCTGGGTGGAGAGTTTATGACAAATAGCCCCAGGGGAACTAGAATTCTTTCCTAGCTGTGACAAAAAAGGCTTGATGGAATGGAAACTTATCAAAGAGAAACTATGAATGAAATGAATTGTTGTATAGGTGTCAAGAAAACTTTAGCAGTAGATGGTAGAGACAAACTTAGTTTGACAATTTATCATAGACTGAGTCATTGCTTTCTGATGATTGTGCTAGTGAATATGAGAATACTCTGAAAAATGAGCTGGAAAGATTCCCCTATTCAAGTGACACAACATGACCTACAGTAAGATCCTAAGCTATTCAAGATGACTGGAGTTAAGCCAGAAGTATATATCACAAAAGTAAGGAAAGTGATTCAAAAAAAGGAATCCTGGGTTTGTTATTTTTGTTTCTGTGTGAGCTAACTAAAAAGAATATTATTAAAAAATACCTGACACACTATGCAAAACTGGTTGGTTCACTTAAAAACTTTAGCTGTCCTAGAAGAATTAACTTTCCCTTAGAATCAAGATGCGAGTCAGAGGACTGGCAAGTTAGTTGGGGTCAGCTTTGGGAACAGGAGGCTGGAAACAGCACAGGCCTTCCTTGGCAAAATCCATCAGGAGATGTTTGGGGTAAGGCAGTGAAGACAGCATGGCTTGGAAAGGAGCATAGAGTTGAAGGGCCTTTGGCTGGAGTCCAGCTCAATCCTGATTGTTGAAAGTGGGAACAAAGTCCGTATTTTTTTTTGAAATTCATTTGGGTGTTAAATCCAAAATGTCACAAAATGTCCAGAATAAATTAGAAGGGTGCACAGGAAATGTAACCAAGTCTCAACAGAAATGAATCAGTGACCTACAAGGTTTAGCACATCCCTTCACCAATTAATACTGCTCTGAACATGAAGCACTGCAGGCTAAGCTACAGAGTAGTGTGTCCTTTCAGGGTTAGATGTGAAAGGATTTACTGATTTTGGACTGCAAGTTAGGCACGGTGCTTCTCTCAGCAGATCCGGAGCAGGCAAAGTATGAAAGAAAAAATACTGTATTGCACTTTCAAAATCAATTAAGGATAATCAGATATTACAGAAATAAGGATAGTTTAATCATAATGGCATACCTATTTTCTAACATCATTGAAGAGCAGAAATATTATCTCTTTGATTTTCTTACCATATTCTAGTTAGATGCTCTTCAGGAATAAACCTTATTTAAATTTTGGCAGCTTTTAAATTTTGGTTTGGTGATAAGTACTCTGAAATTATTTTATCCCTGTTACAGCTATATAGGCTCAACTAATGGTCTCTGTGTTAACATAGGGATATTTCTAATGTCTGGGAATTTGAATTAGCTTTTTCTTGATCAAGGTAACTTACTCCAAAATTTTTATTCTTTATTGCATAAACCAGAGAACACAGCACACTTTTCTTGTTTCTTTAAGGACTGTTCTGTGAATGGGTGTCTAATTGCTGCAGGCTCAGGAAGGTAATATGCTTTTGAGTTCACTTGGCAGCCACTTGACTGAATCAGTGAAATCTTCTGCTTCTTATCAGTGAGATCTGCTGTTCAAAGGTCCATTAAGAATAAAAGCAAATTCCATCCTGACTCCTGCTGTGTGAGGACATTGGTAAGGCAAGGCTAACTCAGTGTTGATAGGGTCAGGATGTTAAAAGTGGGGTGATTTTCTACTGAATTAATGTGGAGCCCTGTACCTGAGCTTCTTTATTCTCTGTCACACACATCTAAGGCTTTCTCATGTTTCATCAATTTGTTGTTAGGTTGCTCATAGAGTGAGCATTCATGCAGATAACAATTTGCATTCAGGCTATAATTATGGATACAGTGGCTTCCACTTCACCTTCTAATAACTCAGCATAATTTGCGTGTGATAGGTGAGTAGCCAGCGCTAAGCATGGCTCAGCATGACTCTGCCCATTCCACAGGTTTGTCCCAGAGGAGGTGGAGCATTGGAGCAGCAATCTCTGGTACAAAAAGCTGCTCTACAGGGGGCATAATCTGGGACAGCGGCTAATGCCTGCCAGCCACACCTTTCTCTACAGTTATGCCAGGGATTACCTTGCCCTGCCATTTAGGGAAGCGGCTGAGAGTCATTTGTGACCCACTTTCATGTACTTGTAACAGAGCAGCAGTATAGGTAATTTTCTGTCTCACTGTTCTTTCTTTTTTTCCCTCCTGAACCAGTAACTGTTGCATGATAGGTAAGGAATTAAGAGGCAAAAGTGCAGTTATCAGATCCAGTTGTCTGCAAACAAAAAAAAATTAATTCCCTAAATCTCCATTGCAGCAAAAGTTCAGACATAAAAACCTTGAAGTTTGTCAGGAGGGAAAGTGGAGAGAAGAGGTAGATGAAAGCGGTGGTTCAAATTCTTATGCTAGAATCTCACTGAGGTGTATTTTCCATCCATTACAAGGGACTAAAGATCTTTTCACTGAGAGGAGGATTTACTCATAAATTCTTATTTGAATTCTCTAAGCAAGGACTAAACCTGGAGAAGTCAGACAAAGGATGTCAGAATGAATTAATCTCTTCGACCTTTTTGATCAAGACCACACAATGACAGTAGGTGTGAATCTCCTACTGCTGGTTCTAAACACTTCCTGGATCTTATCTTCCGAGCACTCCTGGGCCTTTTCTAGAAAACTACCAGATGACATGGGCCAAAACTAGAGCAGGAGGAACAATAACTAAAGAACTGAGATAACTCTATGCCAGTACTTGAGTCCTTGTCTTGTTTAATTTACTTTTTCAGATGCTGCTGTGTGACTGTGTCCTTGAAACAGGCACCCTTTAAACCTTGGTGACCGATTGCTGGATGTGTGCACTCCGAATTATTTCGTTATTTTGCCCATACCCTCTTCTGACAATACATACGAAACAAACCTTTGTGACTCCGCGCACAGCTCCTTTAAGAGAGAAAAAATCCCAATTTTGGAAGTACTTTGGTTGTGCTACTTTGTTTCTGTCATAATTATATTCTAAATCTACCTCCTGAATTTCTAAATAGAGAGGCAAAGAGTAACTATAAACAATTGTGTAGTAATATATAGGAAACAACCAGAAGGGAATACAGGAGGCAATTATTTTCTGGTTGTCTGCATTGTGTGCATTTGGCCAATACTTAATTCAGATTTTAAGCAGTGCTGCTTGTGAATAGTTCATGGTAAATAATGGATTTTGGTGCTGGAGTGTGTCTAAACTTCCATCTGCTAAAAACAGCTGGAAGTCTACAATAACAAAAAATTTACTTCTCTGTTATCTTTGACAATTACAATTCTTGATCTCAGTTCAATCTATTAAAATAACTGGCCATATTGCAGCATGCTACAAAGACACACTCTCCTTTCTTTTTTAAGTTGCTTTATTTTTGAGGATTTATTTTGCTTTGTTTAGGGAAACAGGTAAGGAAGCTTGAATAACATATCAGGAAATAAAATGATCACTATATCTTTAGGTGAATTGGAATGTTCTTAAGAAAATACAGGAGAGGTTTAAGTTAGTGTCATGGGAACTAGTGAACAAAGAACCAAAAAGCATGAAACCCCAACACAGATGCAGCAAAGATTTTCCAGATGTGGAATTTTTTTCTATGGATCAGTAGAGTTAGCTTAACTTACTTAAGCTATAATGATTATTTTGAGAAAAAAAAAGCATGGCCCATTTCTTATCTCCCGGTCTTTTAATATAAATAAATGCAATTTACTTTGCTGAAGATTCTATCTATATTTGCTTTATGAAAAGAAGTCTGTTTCTTATTTGTCTTAGTTTGTCTAATGTGGCATCCATTGCGTCTCTGGAAATGCCTTTGAAATATATTGCAAAAGTTAATACATGTAGCAACTTCTTAGATTGGAAATTTTCTTGGTTAGTTTTCCAATGTCCATTTCCTCATTAAAGACAAAATAATGCCAAGTTTTGATTACAACTGTAATATATATAAAAATATAAATATATAAATATATATCTTTACAGTTTTTACTATGTTTGGTTATGCTTGTGTTTTTATATTCTTATGGGATACACATTTTTTCTTTTTGCTATTTATTAAGCTGAAGAATTACATTGGCTTACTTTATTCTGATCACTGATGGGTTTTCTGCGAATTTTAAGATCCCTCTAGCTTTTGATAGAAAGTTTCCTAACATGTAGATGTCTTTGCTGTTGCTGTATAAGTTACATATGGTTCTTAATCTGATGATGGATAACTGGTACTGTTTCCTGGGGGAAAACCATGCCTCTTACAAAAGAAAAGAAACACCCATGCAATAAAAGTATATTCAGTGTACATATGGGGACTGAATATTCAGTATACTTTTACTACAAAACACCAGTTTTGACCCATTAAAACCGAGCTCAATATTTAGAGGATGTATTGCATTACTAATTTGGCATTCTAGACAAGTTTTGATTTGGTATATAGAGGGTTACGATTAGGTAATTCCTGTAAAAGTAATTGATAAGAACTTTCATTAATTTTATTGTAGAAAAGGTTATACTAATTAATTTCTCTGGTACTAATTTTTCTAGTCTTCTTCTAAAGCTGTGTACGACTGTAGCACCTGCAATCTACTGAGATGAGGAGCTCCATAGCTCAGTTCTAGATTGCCTCCCTCCGTTTGTTTTGAATCTGCCCCCTCTCTTTGGTGTCCTCTTGTTCTTTTACAGGAAGAGACAAGAAATGACACATAAAAGTCAAATGTTTGCCAACACAGAGTGATCAAACATGGACAGCTATTGCACTGGGAGGAAAAAAATGATGAGGTGCAAAAACTAACTGTTGAAAGGAATGGCAGGTATTAAATCTGTGACCACATCCAAGCTAGGAGAAGAAAATCCTACTCTAAGTAGCTTGCCAGGAACAGTGTCTTCTGTATCATCCACAATTATTGTCTGATCCTGCAACAGCTCATTGAATGGCTGCTAAAAGACATTTGTCCTACAACTGCTAGGCTGCATCCATGGTTCAAAAGACAGGGCCAGACTTAAGTCCTAAGGGCAGTCTGTATAAAAAGCTTTAGTCTCAGATCTTCTAAAGGGAGGAAAGAAATTTTAGAAAAACTATATAGTTTTCATTTTCCAGTCACAAATTCACTAACAATGATGAATTTATGCCTGATAAAATTGATCAACCTGATACACATGCTAAAGTTGTACCAGTTATATGAGTTATATGTTAACTCCAGTTATATGAGTTACAAATGTGGAACACAGACTTGCTGAAGGCACACTTGTGCTATATATAAAAATGTTATCCCACAAAAAATCTTATCAAAGAGTAAGTGTGAGCTATACCACCAAAACAAAGCCTTGGCATCCTCTGAGCATCCTGTAATTTCATCCCTGTTTTGAGATTCCCCCATGGTAACTACATGAGAAAAATCTTTCTAGTGTGTGGATAGGTTATTCTGGAAACAGTGTTCTATGTTAACCAACTGATAAATGAACTCTTAACTAATGTCTCAGTCTTTTTCTTCCTTGCAATATAAAAACACATTGCAGGATTCTAATTTCAAGCTTGTATTTTGCTAGAGGATGTTGTGGTTTATTAAATTCCTTTCCTTACCTTTCAACAGATATTTCCACTGCTGTTTTCTAATTTCAAGCTTATATTTTTATATATATTAAAATCCATGGTTCTTTCCTCTTTGCCTTTCAATTCTGCTCATAGGCAGCTACTGAGATATGATATACCTGGCTAACACTCTGAAATTGGTTACCAAATATTTCCTCTTCTTTTAGGCCAATGTACAGTAGCAGGTGCAACTCAATCCAGAATAGACTGGGATTTAAATTAATGACCTACCAAATGAATTAAAGAGAATATTCACATGGAGAAACTTCAAGAGAAATCATTTTAGACTAGGATTTAGCAAATTTCTACTTCTAAACTTAGTTCAAACTCATGTGACTAGAATGATTATCTGCAGGAATAACTCCTCACAGATTTATAGTTTAGAGACCATTTCACAGTTTTGTCTATCAATAAACTTTTATTTTAGTTACTTCTTTATTTGTAATACTTATAAATTAACCAACCATTTCAGGAAGTTATCTGATTCTTTCCTAAAATGTCATGAAGGGGAAATTTAGTAACAGTCAAAATTAACACAGAGGTAGATTGACAGAGGTAATAAAGCATGAGGCAAGTGACTGACTTTGCATATAAGAATTGTACACTGGTGCATTTTAAAGACCACGGGCATCTATCACATGGTAGAGAGTCAGCATTTGCCATTTCCTGATATGTGCAAAAGCAATCTAATTTTACAAGAGTATTGGAGAGAAGATTTGAGAAAACAGTTAAACTTGATGTCTAGATACGACAAGCTATTTCAAATCTTCACGATGATGAAAAACACTCTTTGTCAGTGTAGTTGGTATCTTTCATAGACAATAAAAGATCTAGTTGCTCAGGCCGAATATACTATGGACAGAAGCCACAACTCTCTCAAACATGACTTGCTACAGCAGAAGACATTCAGAGCACAGGTTGACATTTCCATCAAGGAAAAAAAAACCTGTCTGAGCCACCTGTGACACTGCAGTTACATCTGGACCTATCATTGTCCTGCCAAGGATGGTTCTGCATCAGGAAGACATTTTGCCTCCAGGTGTGCCTAATCCGAAGGGTTCTTTTGGGTGTGTCTCACCTGAGTTTTCAGCATGTCCTTAGAGAAATGCAAATAATCATGTCACAGAATCACAGATAAATAATCACATCTTCTCATCAAATATCAAAGACCTCTCTCTTTTCCCTAGAGAATTTTGAATAGCAACTTTTTATTCCAGTAAAGTGAGCATGTAAGTACGTCAAGTGTACAAGCAACAAAAAAAAAAGCTCATGTTCAGTGATTTGGGACTGGATGCATTTCTTACCCTTCTGTTTTAGCAGATGCAAAAAGAGGTTATCTTGTCACACTTAATTTTAAGTACTCTAAGCTCTTCATATTAAACATGGTTTAAAATTGTTCAAGTTTTTTTTTGTTCATCTTCAACAGGTCTGAAACAATTCAGCGGTTCAAGTCCTATTTTCAAATATGAGCACAGGAGCATAATAAATTCCAGGTGTTTTGAGTGTTGTCTAGGAACCCAAAGAAGCAAAGAAGAGCACCTTAAATTTTTCAGAAATGACTAGGTATCATCATAATTTTGCACCATGTGCAGACTTTACAGCCCAGAGGTAACCTTGACAGGGAATTGGTGCAAAATTAGCAGGCGTCACAGAGAGCTTGTTTTTCATCTTCAGATAGCTAAATAACTATTAAAATGTAGTTAAAATTTAGTTTTAAAATTTGGCTGTAGGCATCTCAGCTTTTCAGCAGCTGCCTCTGTTTCTGGACACTGAAAAAGAAAGACCATCACCTGATTTCCAAATCAATAGTCACATCATTACTTTGGAAACCATGACCTAATGACTGCATGTCAGTATCAATCAGGACCAAGTGAACTAATTTATGTTTCATTTGAATCAACACATCTTTGCATGAACTCAGTCTGAAGAAAATCAGCCTAGAAATAACTTGATTAATTGGTTATCACCATTCTCTGTTACTATTGTTATAGCCAAAAAAGGAAAGAAAGAACAACTTGATGACATTTGATTTGATTTAAAAGCTATTTTTGGTCAGGGACTACCTCTTTTGGAATGTTTTTGATGTCCAGTTCAAAAAGAGACTACAATGTGGCCTGGGTAATATAAATGCTACCAAGTCACTCTGTAACTAATACCTAACCTTATACTGAGAAGCCACTTGATTAAAATTAATTATATGTCACTAGCCAGAATATACTGAGTACCAGTTTACAATCTGTTTGGTAGTGTTCTAAAATCTGAGTGTATTATAATTACTTACAATGTAATACAAGATTAAATTGGCTGAAAGTAACAAATTTGTGGGTCTCCGGCTCTATTTTCTGTTTTGACAACAAAGAGCACAATTTCCACAATATTTTTCTTTGTAAGTTGGGAATTTACCGTCTGTAAGGGTGGATAAATGAATGACAAAAACTGGCTGGAGAGCAGCTCTATGGAAAAGGCCCCGGGGTGTTGGCAGACAGTGATGAGCATGAGCCAGCAGTGTGCCGTGGCAGTAAAATGAGCTGGCAGCAGCCTGGGATGGATCAATAAAGCATGGCCTGTAGATGGAGGGAAGGGATCCTCCCTCTCTATGCAGTGCTTGTGAGACCACATCTGCAACAGTGAGCCCAGTTTCAGGACCTCCCAATACAAGAAGGACACTGATAAAAGGGACGTGCAGGGGACGGCCTCCAAGCGGGTCAGGGTCTGGGTCACTTGGCCTGTGAGCTGACGCTGCAGGTCTTGTTCAGCCTGCAGAGATGGCTTTTGGGGTCCTAGCAGCACCTCCCCAGGACTTCACAGTAGGGCAACAAGCAGACGAACCTGGGCTCTTCGTGTTGTGCATGTGAGGATGACAACAGAAGAGACAAGAGGCGTAAGCTGAAACCAGAAAGGACCAGGTTGGACATCAGGAAAATGTTTCCTCTGTGGAGACAAGACAGCAGTGGGGCATGCAGCTTACAGAGGGTGCACAGGCCTTGTTCTTGGAAGTTTTCAAAACTGGACTGGACAAAGACATAAGCAATCTTGTCTGAACTCAGGGCTGGCCTTTTTGAACAGAAAGTTGGAGAAAGATCTCTCCTTGAAGAGAGTAATTGTTTGCTTAACTGTATTTCTCTAACAGATGATGAAGTCAGTTATGAAATATGTTCTTGCGGTTTATCAATCTGTGATGCCTGAAATATTATTAATATCAAATATCTTTAAAATAATTCAATGCTAATGCTTGTCGCAGTAGGACACAAGAACGACACTTATACTCATGTTGCTCAGAGTAAGAAAAAGAGAGAGAAAGTTTATTTTTACATCACTTATATACTATTCAAGAAATGACTGAGGATTGGAGGATGAAGAGACTACTTCTCTAATCTCATTGGTCGAGACACACGTTAATCAAGTGTCTCCTCTCCTAGAGAGGAATTCAAAACAAATGTAGATATCTACAGAAAAACAAGGTTGTTTACATAAAAGCACTATGAGAATATTCTGACTCCATTTATAAACACAGAAGGCAAAGATAAGCTTTAAAAAGACGGGGCAACAATGCTTGGTTTGGTTTTTTTTTAATAATCACATAATTTCTGTGATAGAAACAACTTGCCTTATATAGGAAAGGACAGGTTGCCTTTTGGATTGAAAGATTTAGCATGATGGCTGGGAGCAGGTATCACTCAGCTGGTATTATATAAAGTTTTATTCCTATCAGGGAACTATCTTGATTTGAATAAAGTAATTTTATTACTTAAGAAAAGACAATAAACTGGCAGAGAAATCTAAATTTGATTGCTTACCACAGGAATATAAGGCACTTGGGCACAGCTTGTCTCCTCTAAATGAAAAATGACATTTGAATATTTATCAAAGAAATATTTGAAGTGGTTTCCACAATTAACAAAATCATTTAGGAGTCTAGAAATATATTATAACTAAAAAAACCCTCAAGGCTGTTATATAGTATATGTATGTACAATACAATGTAAAGATAATGGCTTATCCTTGTTACTAGCCTGAAATAATTCAGTTAGGTTTCTTCATCTAAGTATTCAAAGATTTGAATAAATGAGATTATATTAAAGATATGAACAAAATTTAAGTCCTTTGAAGTTAACAGCAGCATATTTTGATTTAAGACGCTCTTCTAAAAAAAGAAAAAACAGGTCCATACTAATGGCCCATTCTTTCTGTGCAAAGCAGGTGGAGAAAGAAAACAGAAGCTGACTAAGGAATTCTATGCACAACAAGTTCTGCTAGTTCCCAGATACTGCAGATGTACTTAATAATTGTAAAACTTTTAAATGGAAATTGTTTTATCCTTCCACAAAACACCTGTTTTCCTGTCCAGGCTTGTACCTGAACTTTTGGGTCCTCCACAGGTACAGAGCCTTATCACTGGCTCCCCTCAGAACACATTCACGCTATCTGGCCCTTCCCTTCTCTCTTTAAGACTAGCAAAAGGAAGATACTAGAGCCAGCCACGAGGAGTTTTAGGCATCATCCTGCTCCTGTTGTATTTTGCATGGTTTAAAGGGGACTTTTATACGAAAGCTGCAGTCCTAGGATCTCCTGTTTCCTCCAAAACGTAAAGAAAATGGCAACAGCACCTTTGGCTTCACACAAGGCTATGTGGATTTTAAAGTTTGAATATGGTGTGACTTTTAAAAGTGAAGTAGTTTATTCAGAAGAACAACTACACTAGTGTGTGGTTAATAAGCCACTAAAAATCAAATGCCAAAAGTCCTGACATCAGCTATTTTATTGCATTTAGGAAAAAATAAAGAAAACTAAACAACCAAAAATAATTGGGAATCTTAGCATGAAAGGTCAGTTTTCAGTATCTATTGGCATCATCATTTGTTCTAGTAATGAAATGAATAGCAATGGAAAAAAATATATCTATTAACATCTATCAGTGTTTGGCAGCCATCCATGCATTTTCTGGCAGAGTTGCTATAATTGTTATTCAGTATGACAGATTGAAGTACGAGTGCTCACCTGACATTGTTATTTAGAAAACAAACACCAAATTTTATAACTGTTGCAATATTGACAATAAAGAAGGATTACCTAACTAGAAACTAGTACTTCATACTAAGGTCTCACAAAAACTCTGGTGAGACTGTTCCACTAAAACCAGATAAAACACTTGCTAAATGGTACAATTAATAATTAATTTTGCCCAGTTTATTCCACAAGACTGGCTGGAGTTATTGTAAGGCAGCCAGAAAACTAGTAACTGTACCAATTACCTTGTATTTCTCTCCAGTTTATGTGGAAATTGATATCTTGTAGCCAGTTTGAATTTTTTAATGTTTGCTCAAGGTTCAAAACAACTTCTATATGCATGAGCCCTTAATTACTTCATGAAAACAGAGCATCTTGTGAATACTACTCACAGAAAGAATTGCTTTCTCTAGATCTAGAATATGTTTGTAAAATCTAGTGAATATTGTATTTTTTCCCCTTTTGATTAGAGCTGCAGTTAAATTAAATGGAATAAAAGACCTCTACCTAATGACCCAAGCAGTTGGTCTTTTTTGTGCCTTGTTATATGAAGTGAACTTGTCAGACTGGATTTTCCAGGTCCTCCTGCTGTGAGTTCTCACAGACAGCCCGACCCACCTTGTCATCACTCCATCACCTCCTGTTCTGCAGCTCATCTCCCCATGGGGCTGAGCACCAAGTGTCCTCTGCTGCCTGACATTGACAATTAGAGCCTGAGAGAGGAAAAACCCTGCCAGTAAGGTCTCTTTAATCATCTCTGTATTTCTCTTCCTTCTGAATCAACAGACAATCAGGAAAATTAACACCAAAGGAGAATAGAACCTGTACTTCGTTAAAGTGTCTTTGCCAGAAATCTAGATTAGATGCAGCAAAAAAAACAAAAACAAAAACAACTACTTGTTCACTGCTAGACCCATATTGTAATACTGACACTGGGGAGCTTTCAAGCACTGTATGCTGGCCAGAGATTCCCTGATGCTGCTATTTTTCACTGTACTTCATATTTTATCATCAAAATACAGACAAGAAATGGGCTATCAGATCTCTTCTCCTACATATCATGGTCTGATACTTTTATTTGTGCTGAAGTAGATCTCTCTAACCTACTAGTTAGAGAGAGTACTGAGATTTACCCAAAGAGGCTGTGCACTTTTCCCACAGTATATTTTTAAAGCACAAGTGAATATTTTGATAGAATCATGAAAACTCCAAAGCATGTTCAATTTCTATTCTCACTTAAAAGAACTTTCTTTCCTTTTAGAGCGGCAACTATTCCAAATGTATGCTCAACAAAACTTACCACAGGGCAGTAGTTTTATGCACAGGAAAAATGTATTTATTATAATATTGAACATTATGGACCAATGGTGTTAATATTTATTTAAAATTTGTTTAGGGCCAGACTAAACCTTCTGCCCTGTTTGTTGATAGCACATAGTTCTATCACCTAAAAAGAAACAAGCTGTGCTAGTCTGTGACCAGATGTGGATATTTGCTCTACCTCTCCCACTGGCTCTGATGTAGCAATGTTTCTAAGTCACAAACAGGGTTCACTATTCCCTACAAATATTTGAGGATAAATTGGGAAAGCATGAAGCAGGTACACAAAGAGACTTACACAATTCTAATATTGGCTCAAAGTCATTTCACCTCTGTTTTGGGAACACTGGTCCAGAAACAGAAGTTGGCCCTGAATTAGGAAGCTCACAGTGGATTCATGGCACTGAATATTAGCATCTGTGTCAGGAGCAATCTTGAGTCTACAGTCAGTGGTCAGTTAATCAATACCATTCATGAAGCCTCATATGTGATTCACATCAGTAAAACAGATGCTGATATACAGCCATGTGAACCAAAGGTCCAGACCCTGATTGTTTTTAGACTATAAATTGAGTCAACACTGCTAACCCTGATACAGGCACCTCCATTATTGACAGGTGTGCTAAATTCTCCAGACTTCAAATTTCTTCCTAGTTTTTGGGCAGAATTTGAGAATATAAATCACAACAGTCAGCAAGGTAAGTAAAGGCATGCAAATATATAACCTACTCAAAAGAAAAACAGATGAATCTGAAAAAATAGTGTTTTTCGGGTTTCTGGCTTCCATTCTTAATGTAGGCGCCAACATTACTAGTCCTGAGTCATCTCTTGGCTTGAGCCAACATTTTCTCTGACTCTGCATGCTGCTTGATCTTAACTTCTACCTCAAAATATTATTTTGAAAGATTTATTTTTTTTCAACATTGTCAGAAATGTCAACAATATCGAGACTTCTTAAAAATGCATTACTCAGAAATAGCTGATGCCACAGTACCTCATTTGCAATGCCCTAATTCACACAAGCAGAAGCAATCGTGGACACGTTTAGGCATGGCCAATGTTCTGCTCAATACACTGATCATTTATAGATTTTCGCCAAAGGCACTTTGCAATTCCATGCTTTACTGCACTTTCCAATATTAAATAAAAAAAAATAAAGTTATGCAACTCGAGTTATTAATTGACAAAAGCAACAATATTTTCAGATGTTTGGCTTTGCTCCAAATCTAAAAATAGTATGTGAATGTTTTGGGTTTTTTAATAAGTACTCCATCTTATGGAGTTTGTGTTTGATGTCATAATTTACTGCATGTTGGAAAATATAAAAAATTGAAAAAATAATTAATTTCAAGGTCTAAAAAATGCTATAAACATAATCAGTAATGTGTGAACTTCTAAGCTGCTTAGGCAGTTTAATCCATTTAAGGATCTAAATGTTTGGTTGCCTATAGGAAAATAATTTGAAAATATCAAGGTATCTGGAGTCTACAGAATAGAAAGCCTTGTTAAAACAGGGTTTTATTTCTGTATATATAAAATTTCTAAACCAGAAAAGTTGGAATAACAGCCTTTCTACTTTCTTGTATTTCTTATTCCAGTGCCAGATGGAATCAAATAGTGGTAAGTAGAAAAGAGGGACTTACAAGAGAATATAGTTCAAATTCTCAAAATGAGAAAAGATGTTTCACCAGAAATTTTGAGTGCTTTTCTATCCAATTGTAATACAATGCCATTCAGCCTCTTTACCTACGATGTTATTAGCTTTGCCAGCAATAAAATAAACAATTTCTTTTTGTCCTGTAATATTTGGTGATACATTTTAGTTTGCTTGTGATAATATAAACTAGAAAACTTTAGATTGTTGGTATTTCCAAATAAATATCAAAATTAGTATTTCTTTTGTTCTCTTACAGCAAACAAGCAAATATATTATTTTGAGGGCTTTCACACCTTAGGTATGTCTTTGTCATTCATGACTATAGGTAATGTCAATCTGGTGAAGTGAAAGCAGCAATGATCCAACACTGGCAGGTTACCTTGCAAAACATGGGATCTGACTGTCTGAATCAAGATTCAATTGCACTTAACTAAAATCTTACTGCCCCTAGAACCAAGTGATTAGGATTGATCTTAATAATCATCTCCCTCATGCATTCTTAATATTGCAAAATAACCCATCATAACCTCAGGAACTCCCGAGCTGAAAAGTTAAATGAAAGCCATAACTGATTAAAAGGCAACCACATATTCATTCCCAGTCTAGCTTGTGCTTGTGTGCATGAAAATTTCAGCAAACTGACTTCATGTGGCATAAAGTTCTACTTAATATTCCACGTAATATTAAATATAATATTGTACACAGACAAACATGGCACAGAAGCCTGACCAGAAAAAAGGAAAAAAGAGAGAGACTCATATGCATATGTACAGGTTATAAAGCTTATATCAAAAATACATTGATTTTATATCATTACTAACACGGACATGGTAGGTAGTTTTGACACCAAAGAAGTAAGCATAGATCTTTGAGTTTCATTTGAAGTTATCTGCAAATGCTACAGCCAGTTATAATCAGTTTGTATGTTTTGACATAATTTAGAAGATGTGGCCAAATATGACCAACCTCAGAAACACCAAATTATGCTGCCTGTGGAATCGATAAAGAAAAATCTTATTACATATGGGTCAGTGTTTGGAAATTATTTCTTAACTTCAACAGCTAGTTGCAACATCCTGAGCAGACAGCTCCATAACTTTTACAGTACTGACTCTTACTGTGGATTTTTTCTGAAACATTTTTTAACCTATTTCCTCTATTTTTAATGAGCAAAAGAAACAATCTGAACCAGGTAATGCAAGAAAACATCGCCAATAAAAATCAGACAAAATCTGAATGCCAGGTGGCATCTGGATATTTTGAGGTATTTTTCAAGCTATATTCAAAGTACAGTAGCAAATTATCAATTAAAAAAAAAAGACAAGCAACCGGCAGAGATTCTCCAGAGCAATAGTGCTGAGTGGAGTGTTCCCTAGTCTTTATCACAAGAATACACCAATTTGACAGTGTCTAGCAGGCAATCAGTAATAGATTTCACATACCAACATCAAAGCACATATAGTGTTCAGAGGACACATATAACAGAAAAGAACAGAAAAACATTTTTTCAATATTCTAGAAGTACTTAGCCAAAACAAATGCCATTATCTCCAGTGAAATACTCCAGGTAATTGAAATTTCTTGCCCTATTTAAAGATAGACAGTAAAGTTTACACCAAGTCAAAAGTCAAATTCCACTGACTTGAGAAAGCCCATTTGCATCCATGTTTGTTAATTAGGACATCTAATAAATCATAATACTTGTAAACACCAAGGAACAAATTAGTAACTACAGGAATACTGACGTGTGAGGAGCAGCTGCAATTCAACTTTGTAGGACAGTTTCAAACATCCTTATTAATAAGACACAGAAAACTAGACTGCTTTTTAGAAAGAGAAATTACCCTATTCAGGTAGAACCAGGTAGCCTTTACATAGACACTGGTCAGATCTGTAATCCTATACGCTTGAAAGCCCACAGCTGAAGCCTGTCTTTTATCACTTAGTTAAGTAACGGGGTATTCCAAAAACAAATACAACAAGGAAATGAGAAAATGAGTAAATATTTACTCACCAGCCTTCTCCTTCTCTGAAATAACTGGCATAGCCTGAAAGAAAAAAAAATGCCACTATTAAAAAAATATTAGGGACTATTTAGAGGATACCAGTAATATTATGGAAACATTATGAAATCTCGAGGTAAATTTTGTCAGTGTCTAGAAGATATGGAAAAAACTGAGGTCTCACCATGTTAAACACTCCAGAGAGAAACATGCAGTTCCCATTTGAGTGTCTTACAATCTTATAATTGTGAAACTAATTACCATTAGAAAGAACTAGGAGAGAAGCGAGGAGATGGAGTTAATAAGATATTCCTATGATTACATTTTGAAATAATCATCCTTGAACACATGATCACAAAATTCCACTGGGAAATTACTTAATAATTTTGAGGGAGGAAGACAAAATCTGTGTGGCTGAAGATTCACTGAAATGCCAAATCTTTCTCCTGTAAGCTCAAATATGTGCTGTTCTATATCAATTTCTTACTTTTTATATAAATTTTCAGAGACAAGTAATAGAATTGTTTTCATATCAGCTGTAATTATTTCTGGAAAATTGGAAAATTGTATGAGACTTCTTTTCTTTTCCTGCAATGGATGCAACATTTTTTTCATATTATGCTTTTCTTTCAAACTAATTTAGAAGAACTTTCTGAGTGTATTTTCCCTAAAAAATGAGGTTATAGGTTGAATGAACAGTAAAGTGAAATTTATATGTCAAACATATAAAAAGAATTTTAAAATGTGCATGTAGGATAGAGGCAAGAAAGGCTGGATGAGAAATCAAATTGGGTATGCAGTGAATGTAGAACTGCCACAAGAGTTAAGATATCAATTTTACCTCCTTTTCACTTATGTTAGTCTACCCTTTATTGAGCAGATTTCCCTGCCCCAGATTCAAAGAAAAAGAAAAAGGGGAGAAATTGACAGAAATAAACCAACCAGCTTCAGACTTGCTATAGAAATTCTCAAAACAAACTTTGTAAATTTAACTTCATTTGATTTGTCCTGTTATATACAACAGTGTTTCACAGAATTTTCTGGATAAAATTTCAACACAATTTCAAGTAGAACATACCTTAGATGATATACATTAACATATGCCTTTAGTGATTCTTTCTCTTTCACCTGTGCTCTGTCTGGCAAAATGTGTGTTGTTTGATTTTGACCTTCAAAAATAATATACTATCAGTCTAATATTATTCAAACCAATAATAGCCTCTTGCTGGAAAAGCATTTTCCTTCCATTTCAAAAACTTATATTTGTTCAGCAGAAGGACCAGTAATGCAACAAAGTCTGAGGAAACAGACTGAGGAAAATTAACATGCCAAAGAAACAATAAAATAACAGAGTGAATCAAGGCATTAGTGTGTATCATGCATGAATTTTTATACAACGTTGATATAGTCTTGGAAATGAGTATGTATTTTTCTTCTCTTCCCAGACTTAAGTGGTTGCAGTGGCTAAGATAAGTAAGAAAACACAACAGAAAAGCTCAGATTCACTATTCACATTAGTCCAAGAAAGAAATTTGTAAAGACAGAACTTTGTATAGGGGAGAAGGTGAGAAACAAGCAAACAAACAGCAAAAAAACCCCCTTAATGGCACAAGAAAGAAAGAGAGAACATTAGTGTGGATCAAATGGGAAGGTCATGACAAAAGAAGGAAAGACAGGTTAACATCTTTAATGTTTTGTTAGCTAGAAAAGTTATGATGGCTTCCTCTAAGGTAATCTTAGGGAACACTGAGGTGGCTGGAGATGTGGCAACCATGAGTTTCATAATTTCTGCACTGAAATTATGAACTGTGTCATGGAAAAGGGATAACAGTTTGATGCGGACAGCCCCTGGAAGGTTAAAATGCAAAGCCAAGATGAACAGCTCGGGGGAAGCAGTTACAGGACTCCATGCAGAAATGATAATGACAAGTAGAGATCACTTTCTGCTGGCTTTATGATAGACTTGAGTGGACTTTGGTCATGTTTATAATCACACTGTGAGTCACTGGCAGTGCCTTTAACCTGAATGAACTCTTCCTAAAAAGCTGTCATCATCATTCACATCAACATGTAGATTTTTGTTCATATTGGCATATCAGACTTAGATATTGGTAATAATGCCATTGGTCACATTAATTTATTTCCTGGAAATATACAATATTTCTAATTGATGATTGTTAAAACATGGCGACTTACAATGAAATATACATTTTAGTGAATTCGTTTAGATGGCAGTCTTAAAGGTTGCTAGGGTTTAGTGGGTAAAAAGCTGTAGCAGGAAATACATAAAATCATCAAGCCTCAGGGTAGATGTGGAAGTCACAAGATTTCTACTTCTGTGAAGCAGGATGAGGAAGCACTTTAAGTTCCAGAAAATTGAAAGATAGAGTGAGGTAGAGTACTTTCAAATATCTGCTTTCTAAAGAGTGTAGTACTCCTGAATTAAGATGTAAAATGAGTTAAACTTTCATCAGAACATTGTTTTCCTTCTCAAATGCTGAAAGAAAGAAGCCTAAATGGACATAGCAACTCTTGAAAACTTAAAGTAAAACAAGAGAAAATGTTGTTGAAAAAGATCTCAGACAGTCCTCCTATTGTTTAGTTTTTTGTTAATAGAACTACACATGCTGCTTACATGCTGCCCAGTGGGAAAACATGATTGTTACTTATGAGAAATGCTCTCATCTTCAAAATGGTTTTGAATTCACTGGAGACCTTCCAATGAGTTCCATATGTTCCAAATGAATTGCATTCCCAGGAAGTGATTTAACATTTCTGGCAATAGAGAATTAAACCGGATTTTCCTGCTTGACCAGATGGGTTCACTGTAACTTCACATTATTTCTCACTCTCCTCACAGAACTGAAGAACTGGACTAACAATTTCTGTATGATCAGATCACGTGTTTTAGAAAAAAGCAGACACATAACCTTCAAAGATTTCAACAAACATCTCCCAAAGTCAGAATCCTCTCTGTTTCAAATTGTATGTGCTCTTAGCAGCACCAAGAAGGAAAAGGAAACAAAAAAGGAGAGAAAAAAAGGAAAAAAAAATAGACCAGTGATGAAACATATTCATTTTTTTCTTCCAAATTAGAGGATGAGATTTTTAAATTATGAAAATCTTATTTGAAATGTTATGTGAAACTTCTGTGTGCATCCTTGCTGTATTGTAAGTATATGAAAATATATTGTGTGTGCAAATATGACGGTAAAGTGTATGTAAAATGCTATAGAACTATAGAATCATAGAGTAGTTTAGGCTAGGAGGGACATTTAGAGGTCACCCCTCTGCAATGAGCAGGGACATCTTGAATGAGATCAGGTTGCTCAGACCACAGACCAACCTGACCTTGAATGTTTCCAGGGATGAGGCGTCTACCAACTCTCTGGGCAACCTTCTCCAGTATTTCACCATCCTCATTCTAAAAAAAAATCTTCCTTATTTCAAATTTAAATCACCTCTCTTTTCAATACCATTGCCCTGCTGAAAAGTGTGTCCTCATCTTTCTTATAAGCCCCTTTTAGGTACTTTAAGCCACCATGAAGCCTTCTCTTCTCCACGGTGAACAAGCCTGGCTTTTCCTCAGCCTTTCCTCACAGGGAAGATACTCCAGCCCTCTCACCATCATCATGGCCTGAGTCTGGGCTCCAGCATGTCCATGTGCTTCCTGTGCTGGGGACACAGAGCTGGATACAGTGCTCCAGGTGGGTTCTCACCAGAGCAGAGGGGAAGGCAGCCCTTCTTCACCCTGCTGACATGCAGCTTTGGATGCAGCCCCGGATATGGTTGGCTCATGTCCAGCCTCTCATCCACCAGCACCCCAAAGTCCTTCTGGGCAGGACTGCTCTTGACCTGTCCATTCCCCAGCCTGTGTTCATGAACCTCATGAGTTTCCTAGGGACCCAGTCATCAAGCTTGTCCAGGTCCCTCTGGATAGGAACCATCAGGTGTGTCAATAGCACCACTTGGCTCAGTGTTGTCTGCAGCCTCACTGAGGGTGCACCCAATTCTACTGTCTGTGCTGCTGCTGAGGACATTAAACCTCCCAATATGAGCCCCTGAGGGACATCACTTATCACTGATGTCCATTGGGACATTGACCAGTACCCTTTGGATGCAACCATCCAATAAATTCCTTACCCACCAAACAGTACAGCCATCAAATCCATCTATCTGCAATGCAGAGAGAAGGATACTGGGGGACACACAAGTCAAAAGTCACACCTTATAGAAGTGCAAATAAATTATGTCTGTAGCCCTCTCCTGGTCCACTGATGTAGTCATTCCATTGTAGAAGCCAACTAGGTTGGTCAGGCAGAATTTGCCCTTGGGGAAGCTGTGCTGGACATTTTGAATACATTTTTCTTTAAAATTGCTGTTACTTTGAATATATAGCTATTATTACCTAGTAATACTGGGTTAAATAGCCACTTCCTGTGAGTTTTATTAGATGTTTGGTGGAAGAGATGTCTTCCAGCAAGAAAAAAAGTGGTCAAAATTCTTGTAAATCAAAACATAAAATAAAAATTTTGCACAAATTAAAAGTTTTGTTTGACCAAAGTTAATTTTTTTTCCGAGCTTTGAAGAATATTTTAGCAGGAAAGAGTATTAAATATGAAAAAACGGCCCACAATTTCATAGAGAAACCATTCATTTTTGCCATCAGCGGTTCTTCGCTACGAAATCAGGCAAGAAAGAATCCTTCCCCACACTCCAAATTAGATTCCTTCCCTTATAGTGTCAACATTCACATATTTCATCTGTGATCTTAGATAAAAAAATGGAGCCATAGCTTTCCAGATTAGAAGTGGTGTAGTCAATAAATGTGTGCAGTGTCTTGGTGGTGAAAGCAAGATACATCACCGGCAAAAAAGACAGATCATGTTTGGGGGCAATGGTGAGGGTATGCTGGGCTGCAAGACTGCCATTGTAAAAAGTTGAGGCACACCCAGTCTGACCTGAACACAGCTTGCCTTTCCCTTAAGTGTGGCCAAAGCTGGATTATTTGTATACTGACTCCAAACCTGCAGAGAAAGCCACTATGAATGAAATTTAACTAGCTTCTGTTTTGGTTCCTTGCACTCACATAACATAAACAGCTCTATCATGAATGGCTGGTTTGCAAAGGGCTGCACTAGATGGTAAATATTTGTATAAACTGCTAAGTTATTGCAGAGGAACATGTATTATACTATTTCTGAAATAACTATCCAGTTATATCTATTTATTGTTGTATTATCTCATAAACACATTGAAATGTCTCTGTATTTCAATATTACAGAAAAGATATAGCATCTCTATTCAAAAGCTAATAAATCCACATTTATTTATATTTTTTTTATTACAGGAGATAAAATGCATTTGGCATTATGCGAATCACATTTATTTGCTACCATTCAACTGGCAATGGATAGATATCTTATGAAGTCCTTCCTTTGTAAAAGTCTGTCAGCTATTCAGCTTTTTTCGGTATAGGAGTAGAAATGTTGGGAAATTTCCTTGCTATTGATTCAATGAATCTTGATTTATAAGCATTTCTCTATAATTTTTAATGAGGAGATAATATCTTTTACTGTCCAGGGTGAAGGGAAAACTCCAGGACAAAGATTAACATATGGGGATTTGACTAGAAAGAGAAAATCCAGCCTTCACAAGTGACACACAATTGCGGATCTCAAGATGTTATAAATACCTTACCCTATCTTTGGAATCACTTTTGTGTTATTCACTTCTTATTCTTGCAATTAAAATCATCATCTAAATTCTCACCCTTGTGGATGCTTTTGTTATGAAAAATAGAGATAGTAAAAACTGTGGTTATCACTGAAATCATTTGCTTCAAGACCAAATCTGTTTCCTAATCTATAAAACTAGATGCTTTATACTGCAATAGAAGCATAAAAGAGATCAACCCCCAAAGACTGCAAACATAGAAAATGTAATCTTTATCTTTTAGAGAGGATCTTTAGTTTTAAGACCAGAAACATCTATGTCGATTGAAATATATCTCAGTTATCCTCTTTCTACTCAACTGATCAAAACAAGAATCTAAAATCCTCTAAATATGGATGATTTACTGAGCTTCTAACATGAGAGAAATGAAGTAATATCAACACAATGTACAGTTACCAAGGAAGGATAGTGAACCAAATGACAGAGAAGTCTATTCCAGTAAACAAGAAGTAGTTTGTACCTGAAAACTGAGGTCAAAAATGCTCAGACAGAAAACAAATTTTAAGCATTATTCAGTTTACCATTAAACAGAGTATGCTCTGTATAATCTGGAGTCCTTAAATAGTGTTTTAATTTTATTTATTTATTGTGTGCCAATTTTCTTAATTTGGATAAGTAGTAATTAAAAATTAAGTGGGCTGTTGAGAAAAAAATCTGTGATCATTCAGATAGTTTGGAATTGGGAAATACTGGAGTCCATAAGCAGAATTTTCCTGACTAATACATCCCCATTACACCAAAATACGGAATAAATATCTCTACAAGTAAATTCTTATCTTTTGAAACCGAAGCCTTTCATGCTAATGAATCAGATTAAGAGAGTAAACATGTAGAAAACCCTTTCAAAAATTCTACTTAATTTAAAGTGCCATAATATTTTAGCATTTGAATTGAACAGAAATCATAGCAATAATATAGAAAAAACCCAATAATGATTAGTTATCTTTCAGACTTACAAAACATTTTATTAAACTTGCAGTTTTTAAAACTAAGTTTTCCGTTCCCCACAATTTCTTTTTTTTTGTTTTGTTTTGTTTTCATCTGGATGAGGAAAGAGAAAAAATAAGACCATCAACTTTCAGGACAGACTAGCTTTAGAAGGGGAATTTAGCAAGTTCTTTCTTTGTGGTCTTTAATTTTACTGAAGAGTAGAGTGGAAGGCAAATAAGATCCATCCAACAATAAAGCTGCATTAATTATCTCATTTTTAAAAAGAAATTAATGTCACATTCAGATGTGCCTGGCTACGGTTATGACAACACTATGAATTTAATTCTAGTGGAAGTACAAAGCTTCTAGCTGGTGCTGGATGGTTGGCAGTTCTCCTTCCACGAGGAGTTGCCAAGAGCCTTCATTTGGGGTGGTCTGATAATTTCCTCTGTCTTCATCATTCAGCTGTCAGTGTGTGACTCTTGTTGGAATGGAAGCACAAAACAAAGATGCAGCATAACTGTCTTGTGCTCTGTCTGGTGCTATCATAGACTTCCCACAGATCAGGGTAAGCTCCCAGTGCTCAGAAATCCATCAGGACCTCATGAAGCTGGTTCATTTGACAGATAAAAGTCTGCAGCTTGTCCAGACTGTTAAGTAAAGTTTGGCCATAATGAAGAATTAATTTCTTTCTTTATAGGGATACTAAAGACTTCACAGCAGCATCTGGGGGTTCCTAAATACCCCAAGAGTTACTGTCACACATTTTGCTAGAAACAATTTTTTTTCAAATTAGCAATTGCTAGACCTCAGCTTCTTTATGTGTAAGGACACGAAATAAAACAAAGGTTTAACTTATGTTTGTATTTCCCAGGAGTTCATGAAATAAGGAATTTGATTTCCACCGAAACTGCCCTCTACTTTTTGGGATGGACATACAGTACCTGAAAATGGGGTCAGTTAAATTTTAATTTAGTGTTAAGGAACATTTGGTACTAACAAAAATCTGCACTTTCTTCCATTCCCTCAGACATATGTATCTCTTCCCTAAAAAACCACAACTTGAATGTTAACACCAAAGCTGAGATGTGACACACTCTGTCTAGAACTGGAGCAGCCCCAAGATTGCTCATGCTTTTCATCAATCACCAGTTGTTCTATTAAGATTCATTTACATGGAGAGCTTTTTCCCAAGCTCACAAGGAACGTTTTTTGGCTAATATTTATCTTATAAAACCTTTTACAATAACAAACATATCAATAAACCCTCCAACACTGGCAAAAGGGAACTATTTGGGAACCAGAAGGCATGCAGCTCTATAAGACAACAGTAAAAGATAATTAGAGTCTCATGTTTCGCATTAGTTTCAACATCATATAATGTCTACAAATGTGATTTTGCCTTAAAACCTTGGAGTCTGAAGGATGCTTCTATGTGGCTGATGGGAATCCCAGGTGATTTCAGTATCTACTCATCCCCTTATATATGTAACACAACCTTAGAACATGTTTCATGTAAACAAAAAATTCATAGTATCGTGTGAGGATAGAAACTAAAATCTGTTACATGATTTTAGTAACAGATTTTACTGTTACTAAACAGTAAGCTGTTTTAGGCTTACTTCCCAGAAGATCCTATTTGGAAGTTTCCTCCCAAATTTGCCCTAAACCAGGACACATGATGAGTCCAAGTTACAAATCAACTGTGAGCACCTACTTGCAGAATAAAATGGAATTTAAACCCAGCAAAATTCTACCATTCTTGTCTTTCCTTAGCCACCTCAAAGAAAACAAAGGAGCCCTTGCCCTTCATCCTGAGAAAAGCAAGCCACTCTTACTAATTTTGAGGGGTTCAGATATGAAAATGAGGAAGCTCACCTCATGACTGCAAGTGCCAGAATCTATCATAACACCCATGCTGCATCTTCCTGAGCTAACTGAAAAAAGCTTAGCTAAGTAAGCAATCTGATTCTAATGATCTTTCTGATAGTCAGCCCAAACCCTGTGGTTGATTGCTATCTACGTTTTTGTATTCCACTAATGTTTTTCTCCTGGCTTCAGATATCACTGAGGTTAGTGGCCATAACTCTGCAATAGTGTCTGGAACATTATGTATGAAGGATGGGTAGTTATGCTGGTCAAAGAGACCTCACTATGTTCAGCTTTATGTTCTACAAAAGAAAATCAGTTGTAGAGCATTGCAGCACCTGACAACTACTGAGAGAGAAGCAACTATTGTGATTTACTAAGATTTATCCTGTGTGAGCTTGTGCTCTTGAATCTCTGCAGATAATCCCAGCTGCAGAGCCTCTTCCCAATTTTAGCTACAGCAGGTTATTATTTATTCCTAAAAAAGTTACATTTCTTCTATGATGATGAAACCTTTACTTCCTGCAGAGCCTCACTGCTCAGAAGGCTGCAGAATCACAAAAAAGTGATGCTAATCATGGGATGATAGAAGCAGGAGAGGAGGACCATGCCTGACAGAAACAGTGATGGGTTTGGGAGCATCAAGCGGGTGTTTGATTGAGGACAAAAAGTGCATCTAACTTTGTAAGGCAGCAGGGCTGAGCATAAGACAGTACATGTCAAATTATTGCATTTCAGTTATCACCAACCCTCATAAATGTGAAAATTATCGTATTTCTTTTTGGTTTACTAAAAGATAGAAAAATATAGATTAACATAAACCACCCTATTTTCTTTTACAGTGAGAAGAAAAATGAGCACTAGAAAGCATACAACATGACAGTGGTTTTATCTTGGGCAGGAGGTGGAGGTAAAAAGGAGGGGAATAAAAATTCAAATATGCTACCTGTACCTCATTTGCTTATTTGTCCATATTTTTTGAATCTCAGCTTGTTCATGCTTCAACATGCACATGTAACAAGCATGAACTTTAAAAATAACCCAATATCAATACTGTGACCTTACTAAGTTGGTATGGTTCTAGGTAATTCATGAGAAAAAGAGATTAAATGAAATTAGTAGTCTTTGCATACCTAGTCTGTTAACCTTTAAACATTTGTCAAGGTTTTGGGTGACAGAGTCAGTAAATCAAAACTACAGTTTTTGGGTGAAAAGTAGAAAATTGGTATTTTTGTTTATTCAACAATTTCTGTTTCTTTCAATATAGTTCCAAAAATTTTGAAAAGATATTGCTTGTATGAAAACAACTCAAAGTCAGAAAAAAGTAACAAAATCATGTAACAAGTAAACATAAGAACTTTCCTTTTCTAAAAAGAAATGGGAGCTTTGATTCCAAAAAGGGCCTGTGGAAAGGATGCAAAGTAGTTTTTTTAAAATCCATATATAAAAATGAAAGCTCTTAAAAATACCCCAAGCCCTTAAATAACCTCTTTGGAAAACAAAAAGCTTCATCAGCACAGCTGTTGTATGCTAAAAACCTAATTCCCTTTCCTTTCTTTGAGAAAAAAATTCAATTACGGCCATTTCTATTTTAAGATCTAGATTCTGGTCAAACTGAGTATCAAATTGCCTCTGCTCAAAGCCTCCAATACCTGGTTCTTCTGGTTCAGTTAATAAATCAGAGAAAATATTTGTTTCATCTGCCATATAATTTCCTCAGGTGGAAGTATTGCTGTAAGATCACTACTCCAGGTCTGTGATATGATCAACTCCTATTCCATGTCTTCAGGGTCTTTTACCACCTTGTTAAACTGAGTAATGCCTGAACTAAGACTTCCTAATACACACCTACATGGGAAGGCACCAGCACAGACAACACACACGTTACACGTCTTCCATCTCTGCGTTTTATTCTCAGGTACTCTCTGCCAAGCTGGGATCTCTGATGCCGTAAAAATGCAGAAACCAAGAGAGACACATCTGTGAAGTTTTGCTCATTCTGCTGACGTATTTCAAAAACCTGGGAGGGAGGAGGAGTTTTGCAACAGACTGCAGGGTATCCTGGGTTCCATTCAACACCTTCATAATCAGCTATACGTGCTGCAGGTTAAAGTTAGGATGGGCTCACTCCATGGGTAAGATGGAGCAAGACTACTGGGGATAGTCATGGTCTGCTACTAACACATTAATAGTAGTCTGACAATCTTTTTTGCCACTTACAAATCTTACAAACATCTAATTTTTCTCATCCTTAAAATGCAAATAATAATGTTTTACCATTAAAAGGAATGTTTGGGGGCTTTCAAGTGCCTAAAAAACCAGTTCTGCAAAAATTCTAATAGTCGTGATAGACTTTCCTATGCCTCATGCGTAAAAGTGTAGTATTTTGCAAAATTAACACATAAAAAAGTTAATTATTCTTATTTTTGAACATATACACCTTTGTCTTACAATTACTAAGCTTTTCTATTCTAAATGATCTAGCATGCTTTGTACTTCTGTAGCTTGCATTCTGATATCAAAACATTTTCCGGTAAGAAGTTCCATGTTTTAGTTCTGTTGTTTATAAGATTTTGATTATTAGAATCAGTAAGAGTACA
>WAAE01012124.1:22310-43424 GCA_013400495.1 Nicator chloris | reverse complement strand
GTTCCCTTCCGCATCCAGTAGAGGACAAAGGTTGGTCTTATACTAACAGCAAAAGGAAGGGTATTTGTAAAAACATTTTTTATTATCCTTTACAAAACTTGCCAAATTAAGTTCGAACTCAGCTTTGGCCTCCTTTATTTTTTTCCTACATGCCCTAGCAACCCCCTTAAATAGTTCCTGAGAGACCTGACCCTCCTTCCAAAGATGATACATTTTTTTCTTCCTAAGTTCCTTCAAAACCATGTTGCCCATCCAGGCCAGATGCTTGCCTGGTCGACTCATCTTTCAGTACACAGGGACAGTCTGTTCCTGCGCCCTCAAGATGTGTTTTGAAGCATGCCCACCTTTCCTGGACTCCTTTGTTTTTAAGGGCTGCTTCTCAAGGAAGTCTCTGAGTAACTCTCCTAAATAGGCCAAAGTCTGCCCTCTGGAAGTCCAATGGAAAAGTCTTATTGATGTTGCTCCTGATTTCACCAAATATTGAGAACTCTGTAATTTCATGATTACTGTGCCCCAAGCGGCCTGCAACCACCACATCTCCCACCAGCCCATCTCTATTTGCACACAGCAGGTCTAACACAGTGCCTTCCCTGGTGGGCTCACTCACCAGCTGTGACAAAATGTCCTCCACACACTCTAAAAACTTCCTGGATGGCCTCTTTTCTCCTGTATTAAGTTCCCAGCAGATGTGTGGTAGGTTAAAGTCACCTACAAGAACAAGGGCTGGTAGTCCTGAAACATTCTCTAGAAAGATGAACTCCAGAGAGTTCAACAACACTAAGTACAGGAAAACAGTGATCTGAACAGCAAATTGTGCATGTTTAAGACAGTAAGGGAAGTTTATTCTAACATTTTCCATGGCCACATATAAAATAACAAATACAACACCATGTCTGTGCCAAGGGAAATGCTGGCTTAGGAACAGATGTCCAGGCAGAGAGAGGACTTTTTCCACAGAAAGCGGAAGTGATGCATTAAGCAACATTTTGCAGAAAACCCAGCAGCAGTTGCTCACTCCTAGTGCAGCTTTTTTTTCCAGGAGATGCAAGAGGTCATGACTCATTTTGAAAGCAGCTTTTGCTCTATGAAGCCCAAGACTCCTGTGGCTTTGGATCAGCCAGCCTGGTTCCCCTCCAAGCCAGAGGCCCAGCTCCAGAGCACAAGCCATCTGTGGATGGAATTAAATTGAAGCCCTTCGGGTTCTGAGCACACCCCAGTAAGAAAACACAGAGCTAAACAGAGGTTTAAGAGAGCTTTAATAACAGAAGGTGCTGCGCTGGTTACAGACGACGCCCGCGGCGACCACCCTTCCTGCGAGTGCTGTCCGAGGGGATGGGGGTCACATCCTCTGCAGGGAGAAAATCCAGAACACAGTTACCTTCCAGAGGTGCCCCAGAAACCAGCTGGGCACAGCCATCACCCAACACCTCAGTCTGGACACCACAGGAGCCACACGTGTCCAGAAGGAACTCTCCGTGGAGTGAAGGTATTTGGGAATTTGCCACAGGCTGGGTACCCAGGGCTTTAACCTTAGCAAGAAAAAATTCCCACCTCTCATTCCACAAGCAGCCACAGCATTTCAAAAGAAACGCAGGATGCTTGAAGAATTTTCAGAACAACCACCACCACTGCATCTTGTGAATGCCACATGAAGTTCAGGACTCTCCCGACAACAGCAGGAGAACTCCATTATTACTGAATCACCAAAACCAACAAGGTATTTTTAGGTGACTGAACAGCCATGTGACATCAGAGGAGCAGCAGGATCCTGCTCCAAGCTGAGGTTTGCCCTGCACACAGAAACCTGGGTTCCAAGTACTGGTCTCATGATCTACTGGTGAATTGTCTATTTAAGGATATGTTTACATGAAATCCTTTCATTGGTGCCATCTAAATGGCCATGAAGAACATCCCGAAGTTAAGATCAAGCAGCACAGATACCTCCAAAGCTCATTTCCCTAAATAATCCCTTTTTTGCTCACTCACCAATGCGGCCAATCTTCATTCCAGAGCGGGCCAGAGCTCTCAAGGCTGACTGGGCACCAGGTCCAGGAGTCTTGGTCCTGGAGGAGAGTCAGAACCAACAACCCCTTTAATGACCCAAAAGCTGAACACAGTTTACAAACAGACAGCAATATGAAAGTCACACTTTCCCCACGCCAAACCACTCGCCTCGTGTTCCACACCCATTCACCACCAGCCCCCACAGCCACGTCCCCATCAGTGTCTCAGCTCTCCTGCTGTACCTGTTGCCCCCAGTTGCACGCAGCTTGATGTGCAGGGCAGTGATGCCCAGCTCCTTGCACCTCTGGGCAACGTCCTGGGCCGCCAGCATGGCCGCGTAGGGAGAGGACTCGTCTCTGTCTGCCTTCACCTTCATTCCGCCGGTCACACGGCAGATGGTTTCCCTACAGAAGGAAAAGGTGATGTTCAAAAGAAAGCCATTCCTTGTTCTTCCCCCAAACCAGAATCTGGGTAGTCAGAACCTATTATTTCCAGTGTTACCAGATCAATAAGCCACACAGTACCCTGAACACCATCCTGGTGAGAAGAGCTCACCAAGCCACCCAGTTCATGTATATGCACCATGCGTGAAGCTCAGCAGAGACTCAAGGATTTTGGTGGAACCTCTTGCCAAACCCATTTTGAACTTTCACACCTGAAGGAGCTGCGTACTACAGCAAGGTGATGCCTGTCCCATACTCACTTGCCAGACAAATCGGTCACGTGGACAAAAGTGTCATTGAAGGAGGCAAAGATGTGGCAGACACCAAACACATTCTCTCCTTCAGCAACCTGTGGTCCCAAGCTGATGACCTGCTCTTCCTTCTTCTCCTTGCCCTTACGAGGTGCCATTTCTGACCAACAACAAAACAGATGTACACGTGTTAGTATTTTCTCAGCATTGTTAAAGGATTTTATGAAATTCCTGCTGTTTCAACCTTTCACCAAGCAAGAAAAATGAGTTATCACTGGCAAAACACAGGTAAATTTCTTATAAGCCCCAGGATTCCCAGCTTTGCTGTATCCTGGCACAGAGGTCATCACCTACAGCTGTTTAGTGGAGTCTCTCCTGGTGCACTTCATGGCAGCTGACGTCCCGAGGCCCCACCACAGCAGTGCACAAGGGAGCTCCTTTTCTTGATAACCAGCAACGCTGAGCATTTCCCCTTGTTTATGTGGTTTTATGGAAAGAAAACACCAAACCAAACAATTACTACAGACCCAGTACTGTCCATAAGCCCCGAGTCTGAAGACCTTTTAAGTACCAGCTTGGGTTCGTCCATGTTATTGGTCTCCCAACCACATCCTTGCGACTAGCACAGCTAAGTCTCCCGCCCCTGAAGCCCACACCCAACGATGGGAGACAGCAGGGGCAGCACTCGGCTGTGCTCAGTTTGATGCCCAGGGATCCTGTGCATCCGCTCCCAAGCATAGAAGAACGGTTCCCTATTGCCCTCTCCTGACAAACTCCTGCTACAGCCGGTGCCCCGCACAAGGGAAATGTGCGGCCACTGCACCGAGGTAACTAACCCCAGCACAACCCACGTTCACTCTCGGCGGTGCCCTCTCCACCAACAGCCCTGAGCACTTTAACATCAATTTACATCAGTGTCAGCGCGGCCACTCCGATAGCACCACATCCCTTTCTCGACACATCCATGGCGCACAAGCTCCACAGACGGCGCCGTCCCCAGCGCAGTGAGGCCGAAACGGCAGACGCAGCACACGCTGTACCGCCGGCATCGAGCTCCAAGCGATGAACGCGCCGCGTTTCACAGCGGCCCCGACCATTCAGGGACCGGGGAAGGGCCGGCCCTGGGCCCAACACCCCCAGCCAGGCGCTCCGCTACTCCAGCCCGGGGCTCTCCCTCGGCCCATGGCCCCGCTCCACCGAGCGCGCCTCTCCCGCGCCAAGCGCGCTGCCCCGCGCAGCCCCGGCCCCGCAAGGATGGGCGGCGGGCGCGGAGGCCGCGGCGAGGCGCGGGCGGGCGGATGGCGGCGGATGCGGCGCGGCCCGGACTCACCTGCCCGTCTGCTCCGGCGGCTGCCGCGGAAAGGAAGCGGTGGGGTCAGGGAACGCGGGTCACCGCCTGACCCGGAAGGGGTGGCAGGAGGCGGTGTGTCCGCTGTCGCAGGCGCAGCGCTGTATCGCAATCCCGATCCCCCCGGGCCGGGCCAAACCGTGACCGTCTCTCCTGAGGCCAAACCGGGCCGATATGCCCAGGATGACGCGGCTGCCTCTCCCCTCACAGAATTCTCGGGCCGGCCCGACCTCCCCAAGATGGCGGTGACCTGGCCCCAATTCCCTCCCCAAGATGGCGACGGGCTCGGGTGGGCGTTTGCACTCCAGGCAGAGCCGACCTGGGAGAGCTTTGGAAACGAACCGGATTAAAAAAAAAAACTGGAGGGAAATGCGTGTAATTCCATCAAGCATCCTACTTCCCCCCGGCTACGCCGCTGCTGTCGGCTCTGCCCTGGCTCAGCTAGAGCCAGGTTGGGGTGCAGCCTTTCCCCCTTGCTCCGCTGTCGGGGCTGAGCTCAGTGAGGGGTCCTGGGGGTCTCCAGGCAGCTGCTTGTCCCTGCCCCGAGCTCAGGCGGGAGCCCTGACTGTGGGGAGGTCTTTGGGAATTCACCCACGAAAGAATCTGTGCGGTGGTTTAATATGTGTAAGTGGCGTATTTTTGTCAAGGAGCTGATGGGAGAGGTTTCAATCACGGTGATTCTCTCAGGAGCTCTGGCAGCTCTGGGAGAGGCAGAGACTGCAGCTGTAAACGGTGAGCAATGGCACAGGAACACCTCCCTGATCAGGTTTGTTCCACCTCGACAAAGAGAATGTCAATTTGTAAATTTTTACATGAAGGTGGTCCAGCAAGGCAATATTTTCTGTTTCCAAGAGATTTTAAAAGTGCTCAGGAGAGTAAGCGCTCAGGAGAGTAAGGATGGGGAACACCAAAAACCTTCGGAACAGAGGCAGAATGAAATTGACTTTATATTGCTGATGAGATGCTTCCTGGGCATGATCCTGCCCTCCTTCCAGCTGCTTCACCTGGTGCTGAGCTGCCTCTGGGAAACAGAGAGCTCTGAGCCACATGGGGCTGGGGTGTGACTAGGAGCAGGAGCACCCGTGGGGTCCTACATGGGAGCGCCTGACAGACCTTCAGATCTGCACCCAGAACTGTGCTCAGAGCTAGGCTGATGGAAGAGAAGCAGCTGGACAAGGGAGGCTCCTTATAACAGCGTTGCTAGTAAGGCTGCACAGTCCAAAGGCCTGAAAACATCTGCAGGGAGGGTCCAGCACCTCTGCTTGACTGATAGTATTCGGTGCTGGCCCGTCAGAAACTTCTGCCTCCCTTCTCATGTCCATCACCTCTGCAGCTGTGGGGTGCTACATGTTTTTAGGGTAGCATCCACTTGCCCATATTGCCCATCCAGATTTCCCATACCTTTTCCTTTCTCTGGCAAAGCATTCCAGGATGCAAACCTCTGGGCTGCCACCAGGGAAAAGAAGGTTGGTACTTAAGGCTCTCTGTTCCCCTGCACCACCCCCACTCGTGCTGGGATTTTTCCCTGGGAAAGCTCTCTGTGCTCAGGGATGCCACTGTAACCCCATCCTGACCCCGTGGAACACCTTCCCTTGCTCCTGTGTTTGATACACTTTTGCCACTGCATCAGGGACCGTTCCGTTTGAATATTGAAGGAGAGGCTTTTAAAATACACTTTGGCAGAGCTGCTGTAATTCCATCCGGGAGCTCCAGTGACAGCGGCTGTGGCCTGATCTGGAGGAAAGGGGAAGGAAAGAGTCAGCAGCAGGGAGTGCTGCAGAGATCAGCCTGTGTCAGGACATGTGTGCTGTGGGTGCCCTGTCTGAGCAGGAGCCTGGGGATGGTGAGAGGTGCACAGGCAGCCAGGCAGGGTGGGTTTGTCCCCACAGAGCCACACGCACAGTGCTGCCTGTGACAATCCTCCCAGAGGACTGTACGAGCCTATGGATATTCCCCTGGAACAGATGCAAACCAGAGGCAAGGAAACGGACAGGCCTCCACTTATGGTCAACAGGCTGAAATAACCATATGAGCTGCTAAAATAATTAACCCACTGGTTCAAAATCCTGTGCTGCCCTCAGGCCCAAAGTTGCTGGGTGACAGACTGCTCCTGATCCCTCCAGCTTCTGAGCAGGATGGAGCTTTCTCCACTCCCTGGCACACATTCTTCCCTTTCACTTTGCTTTGCACTAGTTCTGGTGTGTCTGCAGGAGAGCTGCCTGCCCTGCAAAATGTTCCTGGGGCTCGAATGCCAGCTCCAGCTAGGCTGTCCTACTGCTGAGGACAGCGCTGAGAGCTTTCCCTGGCTGGGATGAGAAGGGAGACACCCAGCAGGGGCCTCAAGGATTTCGTCCTCCAGCCTGGTTGGGAAGGATGCTCAGGCCACTGTGGGGTCAGTGCCAGAGATGATGTGTATTTGCTTTGAGAAATCCCCCAGATTTAGTTCTTTAATGGGTAATTAACATTCCAGCTGCTCTTTGGTAATAGCCTCTGCAGCCCATGGGAAACCCACAGACACCGTGACGCTGCAGGCGGATTTCATAACTCAGCCAGTGACTAAACAAAAAAGCCAGGCAAATGGGAATGCTGCTCCTAACATCTCCTGCCGGGCTTTGGCCTTGGAGTAAACTGGTTCAGGCTGAGAGGGGACAGTGGGAAGTGACTGGCCTGACCTGCAAAGGCCCAAGCTCTAGGCTTTCCACAAGAAGGATTTTTTGGTGTTCAAATACCACTGTTTCCATGGCTGTGACTTGTTCTCACGAGCCATGGACCCATGGCCTTACTGGTGGCCTTGAAACAGAGACTGGAACTGGAAGAGGCCAAAATTCCCCCTGCAGCAGACTGAACCCCAGCTGTCTGCCTGATACAGAGCAGGGCCTGCAGTTGGGGCTCTCTAACAGGCCCCTCAAGATGGCATCTCTCCTCTAACAGCCATGGCAAAGAGACATTCAGGGTCCCAAATGCACTATTCACAGGTTGAAAAAACAAACAAACAAACCCCAAAACAAAACAAAAACCCCAAACTTTTCCATTTGCTTTTAAGGCCATTTTTAGTTTCAAGAAGGGCAGTTGGTGCATGCACACATGTAAAATGATGTGTCAGAAACAGACGTAAGAAGATTAAAACAGAAATCTCCAGTGCTGAAGTTAAAGCATTTAAGGAATTGGCAGAGACTTCAAGAGCGAATTTCTGGTCCTAATGAAGTTGGTGGAAGTGCTGCCATGGACTTCAAGGGGACCATAATGTGGCTGTAACTCAGTAGGGAGCTGGAAGTGTTGATTAATAAATTGGAAACAATGTGAAGGAAAGCCACTGAACTGCTTTCTGACAGATGTGCTGAAGAAGAGCCTGTAGCTTAAAGCATGCAGGAAAGGAATTGGTTTCCTTTGTGTTTGCAAACAGAAGACAGGCAAGAAAAAAGCTACCTGATACTCATGTAAAATGGCAGAGTTGGTATTAATAAATCCCAATGCCTTTCTGAGCAGCTGTTTCTAGTGAGTCGTTTTTTCTTTAAAAAAAAAAAAAAGTATTCACAAATGCCAGACCTAGAATTCAACAAATTCCTTTCTCTCAGAAGAAATTATTCAGTGGAAAACTTTACCGCTTGAAATTGTGGATTCTGCAGATTGTTCTTGGAGTTTGGTGTGTGCCTTTGATTACTCATTGTTGGCATTTTGCTCAATGATTTGTGCATGAATCTCCTCTGGCGGAGGTTAGTATGGCCTCAGAATGCTGTTCCCAGGGGAGATACTTTTTTCAGGCTGAGTTTGCAAATCATTTAAGGCTGAAAAAAAATAATCCCCTTAATACCCTTCACAACAGTTCACAGTTGAAAAACTTGCTGTTTGTCCCTTTTTGTTTTCTGAGCTTTCAAGTAACTTTGGCACTTGGAAAATATGCAGGGATCTTCAGAGAAAATGTTTGTAAGGGAAGTGAAATGTTTAAGGATAAAAAGTCTTTGACTTCAGTGAACACTTAGAAAATTTGCAGCCATAATAGACTCCCATTCTTTGTGTCTCTTTCTCTACAATTTCCTTTCTTGTTTTCCTTTTGTTTGTTTATCTGCTTGTTCCATTTGATTGAAATTGCTTCCTCGACTCTTGTTCAGTCAGAAGCTCTCCCGGACTATGCTGCCTAAACCAAACCCAGCAGACTTCTGCCACATCTCATCCCCACGGTCTGGACATGAAAGCTGACAGGGTTGTCTTAATGCACCACATCCCTTCTAACATGGGCAGTGAGACAGACCTGGGCGGCTCGTGTGGGTGATTAACGCTGGACCGGAGCGTGTCTCCACATGCCGGCACAGTCCCCGGCAGCCTCCGAGGGCAGGGCAGGAGTGGAGCAGCTCATTTCCACCCCCCCTCTGAGGAATGAAGGGAATTTTGTGTGTGTATATGCAGGTTGGGGGCAGCCAGCCAGTAACTTGCATGTGGCCCTTGAGCTTATCTTTAAGTCAGGAGGAAAAGCTGAAACGATGTGATACCTGCACCCTGAAATGATTCCTGGGTTCTGCAGATAGAGAGGAGGCTGGGGACAACCTCAGGTTTGACTGGTTTTAAAAATCTGACACAAAGGGTGCGTGCACACTGGGGGAAGGATGAAAAGACTCTGTGTAGGAGCCTGACACCCCAGTTACACCAAACACACAGCCTGGGCATACCCCTTGGATACCCCATCGTGCTCATCCCGGGAAACAGTGGGAATGTGGGGGCCTGGTGGGAGCATCGCCGAGCACGAGGTTCATCACAGGCACCCCGGCGCGGGGATCTGAGCCCTTCCGCTGGGGGATTATCGCCCGGCTCACGGTCACCCCGGGGTCCGGCCGGGGCGAGAAGCGGGGGGCTGCGCTGGGCAGGGCACGTGAGCTGACCGCCACTGCGGTCAGCGCTGTCCCGGCCCAGCCCCGGCTCCGGCCGAGCCGCGGAGCCCNTACGGCCCGAGCGGGGCGGCGGCGCAGACAAAGGGCGGACGGGGGAGCGGGCGAGCGGCAGCGGGGGCCAGGGCCGCCGGGCCTCGCAACGCCCCGGCCGGGCTGCGCCAGGGACCGGGCCCGGCGGCTCCTCCCGTCCCCCGGGAACGGCGGCACCCCCCGCCCGTCCCCACGGCGGAACGGCTCGGTGCCCTCGGGAGGAGCCGGCCCGGGTGGAGCGTGGGTCCGGCGGGGAACCTCCGCCCTGAGCCGGCCCGCGGCCCCGCCAGGCCGAGGGGGTCTCGCCGCGCGGGGCTCGGAGGAGGCGGCGAGGCCGCGCGGTGCCCGGGGGTGCCCTGGCCCCGTCACACCCGGGCACCGCCGAGGAGCAGTGGAGGCCAAGCTGCAGCACGGCGCCAGGCGCGGGGTGCGAGGCCTGGGGCGTCCCCGCTCCCGAGGAGTGCGAGTGGTGGTAACTAAAATCGTGCAGGACCAGAGCCGCCAGGGCAGCGCGGCCAGGGCACCTGGAGGTGCACACCTTGCGCATGGCACAGCTTGCCCAGCCTGGCTGGTGTTCCTGTGGAGCACCTCACCACCCCCTCTGGAAGAGGTCCTGGCATTTTCTCCATCATTGGTGAGCTCCTGGACCTCTCGTGCGTAGCTGTGTGTATTATCTCCCCAAGACTTTTGGGTTTGCCTCCACCACCACACAGGCAGGCTGTCTGTCCCCTGCAGATGGGGGCAGCCCCTGATGCTTGGCGACACAGAAGCCACATCAGCTTGGGCGACCTTTGGCATCACCTGGAAGACTTTGCTTCACATCGAGGCTGGTGCTCCCTCCCAGTACTGCAGTCATATCCCAGCACCGGGACTCTCGATCTCGTGATCCCAGCCAGCTGCTGCCACAGCACACCATGGGGATGATTGTCTTCCCACTAACGGTGCTTGCAGGGTTGGGAAACCGGCGCCGTGCAGTGCCCCTTTGTCACCGGCAGCCTTGGAACAGCAGCTCTTCCTACAGCAAAGCAGCATCTTTGTTACATCTCAAGAGTGGTTTTTACTGGGGCTGGTGAAGATGAGGATGTGAGCAGCCCTGTGCCTGCTCCCCTCGGCTGCACATGGGGACCACAGCTGAGGAAGCTGTCCTTTTCCAAATAAAACAACCAAGACAAATTCAATAGGAAATAAGTTCCTCTCTTCTGAGTGAACTTGCCGTGGGTGGAGAAGAAGGAAATTAAACAATAGAAAAAACGTGCAGGGCTTGATATGGCAGGAAAATAAACCCCAATGCTGTTGGCTTCCGGCAGAATGGCCGAGCATCTTCCCTTTGCCTGTGTCAGTGTTCATTTTGGGCAAGGACAGTGAAGGCAAAGCTCATGTTTCACAGTGCCCCTCCATGGCTGGGGCATCCATATGTGGGAATGGGGAAGCCAGGACCTCCCCATGCCCATCGGGGACCCACCCCATCAGGGTCACCTTGCCCAGCTCCGGTACATGCCATGACACCCCACCAGTTGCAGCCCCAAATTTGCCCCTTTCAACCTGGAGTTGCTGGGATGGGACATGGATGCTGGTGGGGAAGCTCACACACACAGAGCCCTTCCCGCTTTCTGTGCCTTTAGGAAGCTGGTGGGTCTGGTATGATTTTGTTTGGATGGTGTTGGAAAATCCATCCCACCAACATCCAGGCAAACAGACTTTTCCTGACAGGTTGTTTTGGGTTCCCCCCCCCACCCTTCTCTGTCAGAGAACAGGACATATTTAATACACTGTTGGTGGTAATTTAAACTGAAGGAAGAAGACACCTCATAAGTCAAAAGCCAGGCTGGAATGAAGAGGGAATGATTAATATTTTCTTCAGTAGTGTGTCATGGTGAAGTATGGCACAGCCGAGTGTGTTCCTGCTGCAGAGTGTCACCATCAGCACCTGCCCATCTCCTTCCACAGGCTTTTATTAGCACATTTGATTTTGGGGTATCTCTGCATGCTGGGCTGAGAATGGAGGGCTGTGGTCCCACCATCTTGGCCAGCTTCTGACTGCATGCTGGAGATGCAGCTGCTCTCTTGGCTCTTTGTACTCTGGGCCAGAGTCATGGAGGGTTTTACTTAAAAGGGGTTTTTTTTGTGTATAATTCCACCTTCTAGATGCACCTTAATGAGTTGTGTTTTTATTTTTGGCTGTTGAGGTAGACCTTGCCAGAATAAAGTTAGGACTCAAGAAAAGAGAAGCAAGATACTATGTCTTGTGTTTGCTTCATGGCCTCAGATGACAGGGGCTTCCAGTCTGTCTCACTGATGTTTCCAATCCTTCCAACTTCAGGACCTCATGACAGCCCTTGACTTCCCTGTGTGTTTTTGGCTGAGGCGGTGGCATTGCTTTGTGCCATTGTCGCGTGTATGTTGGTGGTATTAGAACTTGACACAGGGGCAGGAGGACCTGCTTGCAGGGAAAGTGGAATGCTGCCTTCTTGGAGACCATCCTACAAACCTTTGGGGCTGTGACCAGTCTGCAGGTGCCAGTGGGAGATGGTGCCCACTCTTTTCCTGTCCCCAGGTGTGGAGGAGCAGGACAGCCCTCGTGCCAGACTCCTGGAAGGGCTGGAGTCACACCCTGCGGACATGGAGAGTTGGTGGCCTGTAGCTTATGATTCATGTTGTTTTCCTGCAAAAGCCACTGACTGTAATGGCAGAAGACTAATCAATATTGAGCTATAAATGCCACGTGTGACTGTGGCCAGGGGGCTGGGATTTGGAGCACCTTGGTTCCCACATCCTCCCCAAAATCAGCAGGACCTTGCTGCAGCCTTTTGTCCCTGGAAGGGGACATGATCCTCTGCACTACCGTCAGGTGGCACAAGGCTTCCTAAAGGGGTTTAGGAAGGTCAAGAGATCCCTAAATGGGTGGTATCCCAAGAGGAACTGCCCTGGTATTTATGGTGGGCATGTCCCAAGTTGAGCCCTGCTACTGATCTGGTCAAAGCTGTGGAAATGGAGATTGTCTTGGAGCGATCTCTTCTAGGATCTCTTGGAGACTCTCTTCTAGGACCTCTGCCCTGTTGTCCTGCTTCTGCCAGGGAATCAAAATATCTTGGAATTTACATTCACTGATGTAAAGCAGGGAAGAATTGTTTCCTGTCTCTGAGCTTGGGCATGTTGAGGGTTGGATGTACAGTGACGGATGTCCAGCTCAGCTCCCTCTGCCACATGGGGAGATGTGTGTCTCACCCCAAAGCTCTGGGGTATGCTTAGGAAGGATGATAGCCCCTAGGATGTTGTTGCTCCTTGGGGTAGCCTGCTGCTCTCCTGGCTCTGCTTCCCATCTCTTGGCAAAACCCAGATACCTTCTAGCTACTTGTCAGCACCCCACCAAGTATTCCACTTCCTTCCCAACACTGTCTTCACAGCCTTGTACAGCCCTGCAGCCCCAGGGCTTGGGGCTCTTAAAGGAAGGGAATGCATTAAAAAGTGTTAACTGCACAGTCCTGAAGTATGGCTGCGAGTGCTGTCAGTGTCTGGACACTTGGCTCAGGCCATTTTCAGTCTCGTCCATCGGCCTTGATCCATCCCTTGCTGTGCTGGTACACTGCTGGTCTCATGGATTTATGTTGGAGAGTGGGATTGAGGCCAGGAGGGAAGGAGTTGGTGCAGGTGGAGCATTACAGGTTGCTTCCTCAAGCCTTTGCTTGCCTTGGAGCCCCTGCAGAGGAGAAGGAGAGGACAGGGCTGATGCTGGAGCAGGTAAACCAAAGCAACATACTTCCCCTGGACATGCCATTAAGTTCCTGCAACCTCAGACCTGGATCTGGAAATGGGGGAGGCAAGAGGCAGCTCAGATGCCAGCAGCTGTTCTTGTTGGGGGCAAGTGTGGCCTTTGCCAGTGCTGTTCTAGGGGGTGAAAACAAAACAAATCTTGCAAATGTCCCCTGTGCTCTGTGCCTGTTCTCCCTGTGTTTTCCCTGGGCTGCTGAGCCTTGCAGCCTCTGGTACATTTTAAGGGTGACAAAGTTTACATGCAGAGGTAATGTCTTTTATTAGCCTAACTAATACCTTTAGGAAAAAACAGATGTGCTCTTGGGCCTGAGAAATTCCTGCGCGGCCAAAATGTGTCGCTTTTTCCAACTGTGTCCATTGGTCTAATAAAAGATCTGACCTCCAGCCTGTCCCGGCCATGACCTTGGAGCATGCTGGCCCTGGAAGCGTCCTGCCTGTGCGTCAGTGTGTGCTGCCCAGCCCTTCCCAAAGGACCTGCCACCTCGGGAGCCATCACGGGAACACACCCACGTCACGGCAGGGACTGCTCTGACTTCTAATTCAATACTGGCTGCCAGCACCTGGCCCTGCGAGGGCTTTGGGCTCCTGGCAGCGTCTGTCCTGGCAGACTGCAGGGAAGTGGAGGTCAGAGGCAGCTCAGCAAAGCATTGAGGCATCAGGCAGGATGGATGTGGTCTGACAGGAGCATCCCAGGGAGCTCCTGGGAGGAGGGAGCAGCTCCATCCTTGCAGGGATTTCTCTGGAATGTGGGCACTGGTGGGGGGTTGGTTACTCTGTGTGAGCTGGTTCATGATGTGGTTTTATGGATTCTGCTTTGCAAAAGTGCTGGTTTGGGGCTGGGTTAGCACTCGCAGGGCAGCCTGTGCTCCCCAGAACAGCTGGCAGTTCTGTGGCAGAATGGCTCTGCTCTCCTACCAACTTGGGAAGCTGTCAAGCAAAGGAAGCAGCTGGCCCATCCTGTGGGGCTCACAGTGCTGCCGTGGCTGAGCACAGGGAATCGCTGCTGCCTCAAGGCTCTTTGAGATCCAATGCCACCCTCACACTCGTGGCAGGACCAGCGTCTCTGCAGGGAAAGTCTGGCCAAGCCAAGTGTCAGAGGCAGCAAAAGGTGGCATCGAGAGGCTTTCAGTCCATGGGTTTTTTGGATAGGAGTCCTCGTGCGACCTGCTTGTGAGAGGGCAGGCTGCTACTCCAGTGAAATATAAAAATGCATGTGAGATTATTTTCCCCTCATCCTTTTTCTTTTTAAAATACTTGGGATTCAGACCCTGATTATCCAGAAAGGCTCTTGGGTGCTTGGAAAGCTACAGGAATTGACACGGCACATTTCGAAGCAGGAAAACCCAATTCATTGAGTGGATTTTTTCCCCCTGTGAACCCACTTAAAATTCATGGAGAGTTTTGTCGGTAAGAACCTGTTTCAATTAACAGACAAAAGAAACTCTCCTCGTTAAGCGCCTCTTTCAATTAAGGTTTGGGAGAATTCCCCAAGCTCTGCTCTGAGGCTGTTCCCAAGGATTCAAGGACAAAAAATACCCCTGAGGAGGAGTCACCTGTGAAGGGCTTCAGCTTTTTTGGAGGGGGCTGCAGTGACACAACCCAAACCATAACCTGGCTGGTTTGTTGGGATGGTGTTGGGGATCATCGGTGCTGAGGGATCAGCTGCCCAACCCCAGTGTCCCTGGGGCATAGGAAAACTAATGACTGCTGCTAACTGGTGGCCTAGTTTGTGGAGGAGACTGATTTCATGCGGGTATTGGGAGATGGCGAGGTGCTTTGCCAGATCAGGATGTTGAGGACAAGGAGGGTGGGAGCCACTGGTGCCCCAGGATCAGAAATGGGGTGACCTCTGCAGAGGGCTCCTCTGTACAGCCTCACTGACAGGGCTGGGGCACCTTGGGGCTGGGGAACGGGGTGGGAGATGGGGATTAGCAGGGACAGGACCTTGGGATGTGGAATTGAGATGGGTTTGCTAGAACTAGTCTTAGAAACCCACGGGTTGGGCTTGCCAGCTGCTCTGCCATGAAAAGTTTTAATCATGGGCTTCCAGAAACCTCACCCAGTTTTTAGGGATTTAGATTTTTTTAAAGTTTATTCAGGTTTTTTTCCCCTAATAATTCAGCATGTACATGCCACACACTGAACCTTGCTTTTTCATCCCTCTGCAGGCAATGAGCTGTTCTCATGATTGTTTTTTTGAAGAAAACCTGAGAAAAACATTCCTTTTATCTTTTGCAGTAAAACTGAAGAGCTAACAGGGCTTTCTAGGTGAAAAAATGCCTCTTTCAGAGCTGGATACTTTGACAAAAATAACTTCTTAAAAGTGAAAATTCTTAACTACTTTCACTGGGCTCATTGCTCATGTTGGTTTCTTTTGCCCAAGAGCAGGAAGGTGGTGGGCAGGCAGAGACAGAGGCTTATTTCCAGAGGGGAGTGAGGTGTCAAGGGGAAGCTTAGTTCAGCAGTCCAGGTGAATGCTCCAACTGCTCATTTCTGGCCAGGCTCTATAAATCAGATCTTAACAAAAAAGAGCTGAGAAAAAGGGAGGATTTTCCTGCTGAAGGCCTCCTGGGGTGGAAATTCTCCAGACCTTATAAATCATGGATGAGTTTTCCTGATAATCCCTTGTGTTTGGTCATATCCAGCCTGTGCATGAAGGGGAGAAGCTGAGCCAGGTGGGTTTGCAGAGGGAGCAGCACCCGTGGCTGCCTGTCACTGCCTGTCTCAGGGTCAGCTGCTGGGGCTTTTGTCCATTTTTAACTTGGCACCTCTTGGGCACAGGCGGAAGGCTGGTGTCCTCAGGAAAGGAGCACTGGGATTTGCCCTCTCCCAGAGCAGGGTGTTTTTCTTCCTGGTAGTTTGTAACTACTGTTTGCAAAGCACTTAAGCAGCCTATGTAATCTACCACTAAGATGCTCCTTATCTGGCATTACAAAACCTCCAGCAAGTGGGTGACTGGGACAGGCTGCTTTCTGCTCCTCTGTGTCCTTCTCTGTGTTTTCCCCTCCCTATCTGCTCCACATCCCTCTCCCCTGCCCAGGCACCCAGGCTTTGCAGCTTGGCAGGAGGCAAATGGATGTCTCTACAGCTCATCCCTCTGTCCAAGTCTCTTGGGCCCATCCTAAAGGCTCACTCAGGCAGTCAGGACATGGGGATCACCAGGGGAAACTCTTGGTTTTGCAGTGGCTGAAGTTTTTTTGCTGGGTTTCTCTTCTTGGGCTGTATGGCTTCGTCTCCTGTGGCACAGGGCTTGTGCCCCAGCTCCAGGAGCATCCTCATGTGATCATCACACCACCACTCACCACAGTAAAGGAGATCATCTCCTGATTGTGCCTTCTGTTGGTCAGTGGGTCCAGCCATGGCTGGGGAGGGTGGAGATGGAGACAGGGACATACAGTGGTCCTTCACACCTTGAGATAGCTCTTTTCCCTTGCCAGTGTTTCCAACTGTCTGCAGATATTTCCAGTCATAGCTGGGATCACTGTCATTTAGAGCTGATAAAGGCAGAGTTGGGTGTTTAAAGGCCATTTTTTCATGCCAGTTACTTTTTCATTTTCAAAGCAACCTCCCCTGTCTTGAGTTTGCAGTCGTCTCTTGAATAATGTGATGGCATTAATCTCCTCTCTAAGGATGTGCTTAGCTCAGTGGTTTTAGATCTGCAGCCCTCTAAATATTACCAGTGAATGAAGGGGATTCCCTCTAGAGGGAACTTAAACCTATTAATAATAATTTGGCTGCCTTTTGTGCATCTTTTACAGGTAGTGCTGATTCCCAGGGCTGCGGGGCACCACTTGGTGATTGCTAGGGATGCTGATGAGGGTGCCTGAGGTGTGGGAGAGACAGAAGGTGGGGTTGGATGAGCACTGTCTGCCTGCTGGGGGCCTGAGTCCCAGCCTGGCCAAATTTAGATCTTCCAGTAGCCTTTTGCTTTCAAGTGGGAGATGCAGCAGATGTGTAGGTGGGGCTGATCCATCCACATTCCCTGCAGTGGTCGGTTAGGGGAAGGGAAGTGTTGGAGCGAGCAGAAGTGATTGCAAATCGCTGAGCTGTGCAATGCAATTTAGCATCCTGCCTCTAAATCCTCCTCCATCCATGCTTAACCCCCAGGGCTGGCTTACATGGAGAAGTGGAGCTGGCATGGTGGTGACAAGGTGATTACCCAGCAGTGCTGGGTGTCTCCCTGCAATGATGAGGAGTGAGAAGCAGGGGTGCCCACCCAAAGGGTGCCAGCAGGAGAGGAGCAGGATGACACATCTGGCTGTGATGTTTAGGATGTGGCCTCATCTCTGTGGTTTGAATGATGGAGGTTTGGGAGCTACTAGAATTGGGGACCGAGGTTCTTGCACAAAATCTTGGAGTGTCTTCTCCATGATAGTGGATGCCTGCTCCTCCTCTTCTACCCTTTCCAAAGTGGTGCAATGGAAATGTGTGAGCAACTTCTTGGTCTGTCACACCCATGGTTTGGAGCTCACCTCTTGTCTCTGGGCTATGGGCTTGGGGCAACTGATTTATCCAACAGATGGGACTTGTGAACTGCCTGATCTTCACTGCTCGCACCTGCAGCCAGGCCTATTCCACCCCTCAATAAATCAAACCCTACTGTGGTTGTCTTCTGGGATCACTGACCCTTCCCTCTCCCCCGGATCTGTTTGCATTTCCTTGCTTATATTTAATCCTTCCATTGCATCCCTGCAAAATCTCACTGGTATTTAAAGGAAGAGTGCTGTAAGCTACTAATGGAGATGGTTTCATTCCCTCTCATCCCATCCAGTGCCTCCCTGACTTTCTGGGGTGCAATGGTTCCCCAGGCAGTATTTGTGGAAAATAACTCTGGGCACGGGGGAAACCACCATGCCCAAACTGCACCAGGGGGTGGGTTTTTAAAAGCTTTTTAAACGTTTTCCCTTTCTCCTGCAGCTCTCTTAGATTTGAAGTGCTGATAGTAAAGGGCATCCCTGTCCCCTGGTTGCACTCACTGCCAGTCCTGGGGTCGGATCCGGCTCCGCAGGGTGCTCCGGGCTCCCAGCCACGCCGGGAAGCTGCTTGGATGCTGATTGTGTTTGTCAGGGCAGCCAGATTAACAGCATAGTGGCTAAGCCTCCTCACTGAGCCTCCTCTCCATGGAGTCTTTGCCAGGGCATTGCTCAGAAACCCACGAGAAAAGAGCATTTTCCAGGGCTCTTTCTCTTGGGGTCGTTGATGTGCAGCTGTGGCTGAGCACGTGCCTGGTGATGAGAGCCTGCCAGCACCGATTGTGGGGGCCTGAGGTCTGTGTGTGGGACTCAGGCTGACATTTCCAGCTGGTGCCATTTAAATAACCACTGTGGTTTTAAAAGGCACCTGAGCAGCATCTAAAAATCAGGTTAAAAGGAAGTTTGACCCCGGCTGTCACCTTGCCAGGTCTTGTGGTTTTTTAAATTTTACCATCTTGCTTCAGTTTTGGTTTTAGAAAAGCTGTTAATCTCAAGGACTTGTTTTGTGCTTTTGGGCATGAACCTGTTTCCTTCTCTGGCAATGAGCTGTCAGCTCTCCCACCACTGCCGGGGCTGTGCAGGGGTTTGCTGGGCAGGATGCATCCAGCACCCACTTGCACAGGGAAAGCCCTGGGCAGGAGCATCCCCACCCTGCAGCATCGCCCCAAAGCCCTTGACATCCTCCCCATGGAAGGTTTACTCTGGCAGTGAACTGGCAGAGCAGGATTCCTGCCTGCTTCCTGCCACACTGGCAGGTACCTGGGGTGGGATACTGCCCATCCTGGTCCCAGCTCACACCTGGCTCTTCTGGGAGTCTGATGCTGGCTGCACCCCCTGCCTGGGCAGGCTTTGACGTGGCAGTCTGGGGACACTCAGCCGGCATCTGGCCGGAGATGCTGTCTCCAAAGTCTGGTCATTAAGAACCAGTAATGAAAAGCTCTTAGGAGAGAATGAACTAATGAAGCACCCTTGGAAATGGCAGGTGATAGAGGTGCAGAGCCCTCTTCCCTGTTTCATGGAGGGTGGTGCAAGGATGGACACACGGTCCTGTCCATCAGCTGCTGGCACCAACACTTGGTATCAAACCCACTACTGCCACTTGCCTGCCTGTCACTGTGGGAATGCAGCTGCCAGCACTACTCCTGGCAGATGAAATAAATGGAGAGGCAGTGGGATGGCAAAGCCAGGGTGGATAATGCATTCCAAGCTCTCTGCATCCCTAGGCAGGGATATGTAGGGAAACCTCCCTCTCTACAACCACATCCTTAAAATCAACAGACCTGGAGAAGTGCCCTGTCCCAAAACTCCAGAGTTTCATGTTGTCTCAGGGGTGCTGGAGGGGCAGAAGGAGTGAGGTGGAACAGGCAGGACACACCTCAGGGGGGCTAAAGAGAGAAGGTGCATCTTTCATGGTCGTGCCTGGAGATCATTCATGTGCACAAAGATAAATTACAAATCAATAAACTCAGCTGTTCCACCATGCCCAGCACAGCCGGCACAGGGAGGTTGCTTTGTGTTGCAGAGATGGTGAGGGAGGAGACAGTGATGGAGGCTGGAAGGAGACTGGCTGCCAGCAGCACCTATAGGGGCCTGGCTGAAGCAGTGCCATGTCGGCAGGGTTGGGAAGCGCTGCCTGGAGCAGGATTTGCTGCTGGGAAGGGCAGGGATGACAGGATTACCCTGCCAAGCCCCAGCCTGTAATCCACAGTGCCGCTCAGCCAGCCACGTTTAATCCTGTTAGGAGCCCGGCTGGTGTCAGCAGGGAGGGTGCTCAGCCACGGTGCTGGCAGGGCACAAGGAGCTCTCCTTGGGAGGAACAGGAACTCCTGCCCTTGTCCCCAGCACTGGTAGTGAGTTTGGGGACAGTGCTGTGAGTCACTTCTTTTCTTTAAACACGTTGGCCTCATCGGTCTGTCCCCCAGGTGGCTTCACCTTCTGGCAAGCAGTGCTCATTGTTTTTCTTTTCTTTTTTCAAATGAGCCTTTCACAGGGAAGTCAAAAATATTCCCAAGGTCCCTTTGGCTCCACGCGGAAACTCCCGCATGCCCATGTCGGTGACCTTGGCTGGCGGCTCCTGGCTTAGCCTTGAGCTGCCCAGCTGGCAGGGTCCTCACGTCCCTCCCGTGTCCCTCCCTGCCAGCCGAGCTGGGCCGTGGGGGGCTCAGACCACCCCCCATTCTCCTCGGTAGAGTGCAGCTCCTGTTGGGCACAGGGAGGAATGGGGCTGCTTCTCCAGCTGCTTGAGGTACCGGAGATTCACAGGGGACTGGGGGCTCCCCTCCGTAGCACCTGGTGATGCACCTGCACTCCAGGTGCACCCACAGCTGGGATCCCATGGCACGGCTGCGCACCGCACTCCCGGGAGCTCAGGCATTCTTGTGGCAAGCCCTGGCATGCCGGCAAGCTCATGAGGACTCTGCTGGGGCTGTCACGCTGGCAGAAGTAACAGCGGCAGCGTTGGCACTGTCCCTGCCCTCTCATCCCACCTCTCTCTCTCAGGGTGCCGTGTGGAAGCAGGGATCCGCCATGCCCACATTCCCACCACCAACCGCGCCCAGGCCGCCCGCCGCCCCCTCGCCCTGCTGAGGCCATGGAGCTGCTGCTGCTGCTACTGCCATCACCACAAGAATTTTGGCTCGGCAAGGGGACTCTTGGTGCCTCTGCCATGGTGACATGAAGCAGACCGTGAGGGACGCCCGACTGCTGGAGGGGAGAGAGCCTGCACAGGCGGCCTGCTAGTATTTTAATTTATTAGGAGTATTCAATTTGATTTTACCTAATTTTTTGTTGGTTGTTGGTTGCTTCTTCCCCTCCCCGGGGCTTGTGAGGGGAGGGGGCGGGCAGGGGAGAGGGACCCCACCTCACCCAGCGGATGCAAGGATGACTGTGCTGACCAGGGCCAGGCGGGGTATCTGGCAGCTCTCTCCACAGGTGGTGCTGCTCCTGCTCTTTGCCTTCTGCCTGCTCAGTGTTTTCGTCTCTGCTTATTATTTATATGGGTGGAAAAGGGGCTTGGAGCCCTCTGGGGACGTGGCGGGGCCGGACTGTGACGAGCCCAAGGTCGCCCCTTCCCGCTTGCTGCCACTGAAGACCCTCAAGGTGGCCGACTCCTCCCGCACGGACCCCTTGGTGCTGGTCTTCGTGGAGAGCCTCTACTCCCAACTGGGCCAGGAGATTGTGGCCATTTTGGAGTCGAGTCGCTTCAAATACAGGACAGAGATTGCCCCAGGGAAAGGTGACATGCCCACACTGACCGACAAGGACCGGGGACGCTTTGCGCTCATCATCTACGAGAACATCCTCAAGTATGTCAACCTGGACGCCTGGAACCGGGAGCTGCTGGACAAGTACTGCGTGGAGTATGGCGTGGGCATCATCGGCTTCTTCAAGGTAAGGGAGTACGTGGGGCAA
>WAAE01012124.1:0-22106 GCA_013400495.1 Nicator chloris | reverse complement strand
CAGCTGAAGGGCTTCCCACTCTTCCTCCACTCCAACCTGGCACTGAAGGACTGCAGCATCAACCCCAAGTCACCCCTGCTCTACATCACGCGCCCCAGTGAGGTGGAGAAGGGTGTGCTGCCCGGGGAGGACTGGACTGTCTTCCAGTCCAACCACTCCACCTACGAGCCTGTCCTCCTGGCCAAGACCAAGTCAGCTGAGTCCATCCCTCACATGAGCGTGGATGCTGCACTGCACACCACTGTGATGCAGGACCTGGGCCTCCATGATGGCATTCAGAGGGTGCTTTTCGGCAACAACCTCAACTTCTGGCTGCACAAGTTGGTCTTTGTGGACTCCGTCTCCTTCCTGACGGGCAAGAGGTTGTCTCTGCCCCTTGACCGCTACATCCTAGTGGACATTGATGACATCTTTGTGGGCAAGGAGGGCACACGCATGAAGGTGGAAGATGTCAAGGTGTGTCTGTGCTCTCATGGCTGGGTGGGCAGGGCCGGACACTTGTGCTTGCTCAGGGATGCTGCAGAGATGAACTTTCCTGCCCTCAGAGCCTCCCCTGTCCCTCTGAGAGCCCTTCTGTGAAGCGCTCAGGGACATTGGTGCTTGCCCTGCTGTGGCAGCTGTCCCTGAGGCCACATGCTGAGGACACCTTGCTTTCTCTCCCCTTCTCCCAGGCACTGTTTGACACACAGAACGAGCTGCGCACCCACATCCCAAACTTCACCTTCAACCTGGGATACTCAGGGAAATTCTTCCACACAGGTGAGGAGGGCAAGGGCACCACTTCTCCTGTGCGTGCTGTACAGCTGGTGCTGGGGCACGAATTGGTGCTTAAAGAGGGTGCTGTCAGGGCTGTGGGAGAGTCCTCAGGCATCCCACCCTGTTCTTCCATCACCTGGCCAGGAAGAGGGCCTGCCCCTCCCTCTGCGCCAGCTGCTCACACAGCTCTCCATGCTTGGTGGTGACAGCAAGTGTCATGCCACAGGTACTGATGCTGAGGACGAAGGTGATGACCTGCTGCTGTCCTACGTGAAGGAGTTCTGGTGGTTCCCCCACATGTGGAGCCACATGCAGCCTCACCTCTTCCACAACCAATCGGTTCTCGCTGAGCAGATGACCTTAAACAAGAAATTCGCTGTCGTGAGTAAGATGCCGCCAGTGGGGTTGCTTGTGGTGAGGGGAGGATGGTAGAAGAGGAGCAAAGAAGATTCCCAGGGAATGGCCCCTGCTTGCTGGAGCAGAGGGACCTGGTGACATTAAGTCATGTCCCCCATTTGCAGCTGTGTGGGTAAATCCATTTATACTCTAGTACCTAGAGCTAAAGGATTTATCTGCAGCAGCCAACTTGTTGCTGTGGCAGTGAGCTGCCCCAGTGGCTGTTCAAGGGGAGCCCTATCTGTGCCCTGCAGCCTTGCCCTCCTGGTCTGGCACCGTGGGGATGCAGAGGTGCAGCCCTGGGGAATGCTCAGCCTGGCACCGTGTGAATCTGTGCTGGGTGGTGATGTGCGATCGTGGAGCGGTGGCTGTGCTGGGAGGCTCCGGCTGATGGAAACTCCCTCTACAGGCTGAACTGTCAGGGACATGTTTGGTTGGAAAGGCAGGCTCTGACCTTCAGCTTGGTCAGGGGCTCTCTGTCCTCTTGGGCTGTCCTTTGTGTGGCACTGAAACCAGTAAATGCTGTGACTGACATCTGTCTTGAATCCAAACTGGTTTCAAAAAAACAGTCTGGAAAGCCAGATCTGTTAATAATTGGATCCTATGACCTAGGAGAGGAATCTTCAACCTAACTTGAATTTATTATCTGATAATTACAAGTGCTTAATTTGAGAGAGACCAGACCTTTCCTACTTAGGATGGGCAGTGTTCCAGCTCAGAATTTCCAGGCTTGTTTTGTATCTACTGATATAAACGAATGTGCAGTCCTACATAGCTGTATCTCCTCATTCTTCACACAACAGCTTGACTGTGGCTGTTCTGTGGGTGACAGCAGAAGACAGGGATGAGGATGGTCTGAATGAAGCAGAGGAGTGGGTGTCCACCCAGCATGGCTGCTCCTGGACTCCCTTTTGTGGAGACAGCCAGGCTTAGGAGAGGATGCAGAGGCACAGCCTTGCCCTGGTTGCTCTCCAGAGGCACAACTAGACAGTTTGTAGCTGGGAATGGAGAGGGATTGGATTGTGATTTTGGGGCCTCCACAGTCACCCATTCCACACTCTCTCCTCTGCAGGAGCATGGCATCCCCACTGACATGGGGTACGCTGTGGCCCCCCACCACTCGGGCGTGTACCCTGTCCACGTGCAGCTGTACGAGGCTTGGAAGCAGGTTTGGTCCATCAGGGTGACGAGCACGGAGGAATATCCGCACCTGAAACCCGCTCGCTACCGCCGCGGCTTCATCCACAATGGCATCATGGTGGGTGCCAGGCTTTGTCTCTGGTGCTTCTCTTCTGCCACCCCCACCAAAACCAGAACCTCGAGAGGTGGTTTCTGTGCAGCTCCAGTTTGAGGGGGTTGTTCCCCTTTGCTCATCCTGCATGGGTGAAGCTTGTGTGAGGACAGTTTTTGGCTTTTACGTCTGTCCACATCCTTCCCTTCTGTGTACGGATTCAAGTCAGGGGTGGTGAGGGGCAGTGGAACTGGTCCTGGCCTCCAAGAGGTTGAGGTCAGGTTCCCCCTTTTTGTTGGAAAGGAGACCCAGTTTTCAAAGCCTGGAGGAGGCCATGTGGCTATTTCATTGCTCTGGCTTTTCCACCTGTTCCATCCATATCTTTTTTCCTGCCCCAGGTACTCCCCCGGCAAACCTGTGGCTTGTTCACACACACCATTTTCTACAATGAATACCCTGGTGGCTCCAGTGAGCTAGACAAAATCATCAATGGGGGTGAACTGTTCCTGACTGTCCTCCTGAACCCTGTAAGTACTGCCCAGGGAGAGACAGGCAGGTGTCTTGCAGAGCTGTCCTGGCTCTGCTGCGGCAGATGTCCCCAGTGTCCTCAGCCAGGGTGGGGCCATCTGTGGAATGGCTGCTGGGTGAGGCTTCACTAACCCCTGCTCTGTCCTCTCGGCTTCAGATCAGCATCTTCATGACCCATCTGTCCAACTATGGCAATGACCGCCTGGGCTTGTACACCTTCAAGCACCTGGTCCGCTTCCTCAACTCCTGGACCAACTTGAAGCTGCAGACATTGCCCCCCGTGCAGCTGGCACAGAAATACTTCCAGATCTTTTCTGAGGAGAAGGACCCACTGTGGCAGGTACCCCTGTGCCTATAACAGGGGGAGTGACCCTGTTTATTGTGCTGGGAGGGGGTAGTGGGGTATAGCTGGCCTTGCTTTGAGCCTCAGGTAGCTTCCAACCTGTATTTCCTTCTGATTCCCTGGGTAAGGAGTGGGTTTTTCACCTCTTGTTGGTTCTGCAGGCAGTGCCAGAATGGAGTTTGTCCTGTAGACCTGGAGATAAGCCCAGTCTTTGTCCTGCCTGCTGAGCAGGGTGGCCTCCCCATCTGTCTGCTCAGGCTGGAGGGGCTGAGCAGTGGTGTGGGGTTCCATCCAGGCTGCTCTGTCTCTGATCCTCCACACTGTGTTTCAGGATCCCTGTGAAGACAAACGACACAAGGACATTTGGTCCAAAGAAAAGACCTGTGACCGATTCCCAAAGCTTCTCATCATTGGGCCGCAAAAGACAGGTGCTTCCCTTCACCTTCAGTGCTGTGAGCATGCTGGGAGGCTTGGCAGGACCCCACGCTCCCAAAGGGCCTCTGTCAGCCCTCCTGCCCTGAAGCAGAGCTTGGAGGGAGGTTTGGCCTGTGTCAACTCCCTCTTTCTGTCTGTCCAAAGGAACAACTGCCCTTTATCTCTTCCTGGGGATGCACCCAGACCTGAGCAGCAACTACCCCAGCTCAGAGACCTTTGAGGAGATACAGTTCTTCAATGGACACAACTATCACAAGGGCATTGACTGGTGGGTCTCTGTATTGTGAGGACTGTGCTGGGAGTGCCCATAATTTTGGGAAGGGGAGCAGTGGTGCTGTGGGGTTTCCCTTGAGTGTCTGAGATGTCACCTGTGAGGGTGATGCTGGGGCCATCTTGTGGTGCCTGTCTGCCAGCCTCACACTGTGCCTCCCACAGGTACATGGAATTCTTCCCCATCCCCTCCAACACCACCTCTGACTTCTACTTTGAGAAAAGTGCCAACTACTTTGACTCTGAAGTGGCTCCCCGGCGAGCTGCAGCCCTGTTGTCCAAGGCCAAAATCATCACCATCCTCATCAACCCTGCAGACAGAGCCTATTCCTGGTATCAGGTGAGCCTCTGCCTCTCCCCTGCATTGGGCAGTCCTGTGGGATTGTGGGCAAGAGGCTTGGTTTGGGATGTGGGGTGACTGCAGATGCCATGCTAGTTGGCTGAAGATGATGCATGAGGACACATCGTGGTGGCCTCGGAGCCGCTGCACCTCATGGGCAGCCCAGGATTTGGGTTACCCTGGGGACAAACCTGCCTTGCTCCCTCCCGACAGCACCAGCGAGCTCACGATGACCCAGTTGCCCTGAAATACACCTTCCACGAGGTGATCACAGCGGGCCCCGAGGCCGCCCCGAAGCTGCGGACCCTGCAGAACCGCTGCCTGGTGCCGGGCTGGTACGCCACCCACATCGAGCGCTGGCTCAACAGCTACCACGCCAACCAGGTAGGGATGGCTGCACCCCAATCCTACAGTGGCAGCACCCGGGGAGAGCCCTCACCCAAGCAAGGATGTGGGGGAAAGAGATCTTGGATCCAAGGTCCGCTGTGGAGTTGTTCCCATGGGAGCTGTTTTCCTTACACCCTACAAACCACAGGGAGAGGAGTAGAAGTACCTGGAGAAGGGGCAGAGGGGAGGTGCTGTGCAAGAAGGGAACCTGGTGATGGATAGCACACGAAGATATCCTTGTGTGGGTTGTCACAGCAGGATTGAAAGGGAGTGGGGGCAGAGGGCTGTGGGTGGTTCTGCGGGGTCACCCAACACTCACCCTCACTCTTGGCCACAGACCCCTGGGGCTGCCCTGTCTGGTGTCACCACAGCATTGAACAGGACAAAAATAGCAGGTGAAGCTGCCCATAGTTCAAGCTGTCTGCAGGGAAAATGGGAGCTGGATGCCAGCCCTGCTGTGACCCACACAGTGCAGCACTGCTGGAGAGTATGGGATCAATCCTGAATGATTTTTCCACTGTCGATTAACCTTATAAAGTCTTATTAGTTGCCTGCTGCTAGTGTAATTGCTGTGTTGCAATCCCAGCTGCCTGTGGGTTGGGTAGCCCTGAGCAGAAGCTCTGATCTTGTCCTGGGTGGGCCCTGGCCCTGGCTTTAGTTGCATTTCATTTTCCAACATCCAGTGTAAGGGAGCACCAGGACACATTGGTATTTAGCATGTGTCCTTGTGCAGGCTGGTGGCAGATTTGGCTTCAAGATGACCAAAGGTGTGGTAAAGGTGTCTTCTTGCCTCAGGAGAGCAGGGCTGGGAGCCAGTGACACCTCACCACTCTGCCTTGCTCCCTGCAGATCCTGGTGCTGGATGGCAAGCTGCTCCGAACTGAACCCGCCAAAGTGATGGAAACGGTCCAGAAATTCCTCGGTGTGACCAACTTCATTGATTATCACAAGACCCTGGCGTGAGTCCTTCCCCCAACTTCTCCTTCCTCCACCCTGCCATTGCTTCCATGCAGTGATTTGCCCTGGGGACACCCAGCATTGTCCCAGAGCACCTCCCAGCCTTGGGCCTCTCCACAGAACTGCTGTTGATTTTCATGAGGCTGAGCTTTCACCTTATCCAGACACTACAGTGAGGTCACTCCAAGCAGCCCAAGAGCAGTCCTGTGCTCCTGGAGCAGAATTCAGGAGTGCATTTGTGGCAGATGATGGTATTGAGCCCTGGCACTCCATGTCCTCATACATTCCTGAGAGCAGCTGCTGGCTGTGTGGCACCTCTGTGGGTGTCACCTTGCTCTGAGCCTTCCATTAAATCCCACTGTAGGAAGCCTCCAGAGCTCCTAGAGAAATAATAATTTGCCTCTGCCAGGGCTTGCCTGTATACGTGTCTACCTAAGTGCTGTGGTGCACTTGAGGGCATCCAGGGACAAAAGTGCCACAGAAAATGGTAATTAAACCCAGGCAGACTCTGTGCTCCCTCAACAGGGCAATGAGTGAGCCTTGGTGGACTGCTTATTGCACAGCTGCAAGGGTTTGTAGCAGGGGGTTGATGACAAGATGTTAGCTGGGCTGTGGATTCTAGAGGCGCAGAAGTGCCCTATGTGGGGCTGGACAGCAGTGGGACCTGCTGGACAGGATGTCTGTGGAAGGTGAGAGGGATAAGAGTGCTGAGGCAGAGCTCTCACTTCACAGGTTTGATCCAAAGAAAGGATTCTGGTGTCAGCTTCTGGATGGAGGGAAAACGAAATGTTTGGGAAAGAGCAAAGGGAGGAAATACCCTGAGATGGATTCAGATGTGAGTATGCAGAAAGCCTCCTGGGCTGGTCCTCAGCAGGGCTGTGCTGGGGTGGTGGGCTCCAGGCTGGTCCCCTGATGCTCCTCTTTGCTCTCCTGTTGCAGTCACGCTCCTTCCTGCGGGACTATTACAGGGACCATAACATAGAGCTCTCCAAGCTCCTGTACAAAATGGGGCAGACGTTGCCCACCTGGCTGCGGGAGGAGCTGCAGAGCACCAGGTAGCTGCTGCTGCCACCCCCCAGCAAACACCTGAGCGGGGCTGAGCCTGTGCCAGCAGGACCTTCTCAGCAATACCTGGCCTTGGAGGCGACCCCGGGAGCGCACAGCATCACTGGAGGCTTGGAGGGGACCCCCAGGAGCATATGGCTGCACCAGAGGCTTGGAGAGGACACCCTGGAGCACAGGGCTCCACTGGAGGCTGTGAACCAACTGTCTGAGCAGTGAACCAACTCTGCAATCCCTGTGCTCTCACCTCTCTACCTGCCCCACATCTGTATCTCTTTCATTTTATTTTTCCTTTTTAGTTCCTCATCCCTTCCTACCCTGCTCTGGCATAGGGGAGTGGCACGAATTCCCCCTTTCTCTGCTCAAAGTGGGTTCCAACTGCCTTGGGCCCGAGCGCAGCACCAGAGCTGTCTCTCCCTTCCTGGTCCGAGGGTGGAAGAGCTGTTCTGGGTGCACTGGTGGTGACTTTGCTGAGCTGGAGCAGAAGGATGGAGCTGGTGGAGACCCAAAGCACAGAGGAACCCAGACCCACTCCTGCCATCAGCCCCATGGCAGGAAACAGGAGAGTTTGCTGGATTCCCCCAGCACCTGCTTGGAAAAGCTGAGAACAATGTGGATTTTTCTTTCAAAGACTGGGGCGCAATTTCTTTGTCATCTCTGTCATCCTTTTCAAGCTCCTCAACCTCTGGCTCTCCCTCCATGGGCAGTGTGGTGGGAATGTGCCCTAGCAGGAGAAGAGGCTGGCATGCTGGTCTGGGCATACTGATCCCAGTATGCTCATACTGATCCCAGTATGCTCATGGTCCCAGTATGCTCAAGCCCATCCTGCAATCTTGTACACACGTGGTATTTCCTGTGGTAAAGCCAAGTGGTGCCCAGCACACCCTGGCATGGAGGAGAGCTTGGGAACAGAACAGACATTGGGATAACGGCAATCAGAAGAACGCTGAGAACTTCAAACCTCTTGAATATTAAAAACGAAAGTATTTTAATAATGTTGGGTTTTACTGGGGTGGGGGGGAGGTGTTCATTTGGTTCGCCTTTTTGCAGGGAGGTGTTTTTCTTCAGTGCCAGAATTTGTACCTAAACCCCGAGGGTTTTACGTGGTCTCTTTGGTTGTTAGACGTGACATGGACAAAGGTCAGTGGGGAAACGGGGCAGTTTCCCAGTGGGAAACACGTCTTTGTACCAGTGGTGCTGTACAGAGCTGCAGCCTCTCCCACGCCCTGGGATTTGTTGGCAGACAAGACTGAGCCATCACGGGTTTACCAGGATAAGGGCCCATATTTCCCCTTGGATGGAGCTGCCCTGCAGGATGTGGGCTGGCAGCGGTTCCGTGGGAGGGGATGCAATGCCCAGGATGCTGCCAGAGTGGGGCCAGGGCAGTGGGGTGAATGTGTTTCACTCCACACGAGAGGGGCCCCGCTGGCAGCAGCGTTCCCACCTGGATGTGTCACAGGAGCCCCTGTAGCAGCACGTGGGGCCGTGGAGGCTGTGCTGGGGGAGGCTCCAAGCACTGGTGTAAGGTCCCGTTGAACCAACTGCTAATAAATGAGGGGCTCTGGTTTTACTTGCTGGTTGTTGCCTGTGTGATGCCTAGCTGGCATGATCCAGTCCTGCCCCTGGGGGTCCTGGCTGCCTTTGGGCCCATCTTTGGGGGGGTTAGGAAGGGGGTGTGTGGGAGCAGCTCTCCATGCACGAGGTGGCAGCAGCTCTCTAGTCCTGGATCCGTGCACACTGCACAGCGCCCACAGCCGCCTCTTCCCGGGACAGCATCCAGCACCGACTGCGTTAGCACCGGCGAGGGATTTGGAGGGCCGGGGGTCCCTGCTTACCTTCTCCCCCCTGCCCCATTATCCAGTCCCTGCCTGCCCCAGCCTGCCCGCCCGTCTGCTGCCTCCCCAGCGCCTTCCGCTGCCCGGCCCCTGCGAAGCGCTGCAGGAAACCAAGACGGAGCCTAATTAATCCCAGACGGGTTTGTTTGAACCTGTCCGAGTGACAAACGATGTGTGGTGTCGAAGGAGCCGCCGGATGGAGAGGGGGCTGCAGGGGGAGAATTGGGGGGAACAATGGAGCTGCTTGCCCAGAAGAGGAGGCTGCTAATTCCCAGCCGTGCTGGAGCACATCCAGACCATGCACCCACCATGGTTCCCTTCTTTGTGTCCCCACCCCCAGGAAGAATCTGGCCTCCAGCTCCAGATGATGTACAAGGAAACCTCCACCTTGGCCCTGGGCTGCCCCAGGTGGGCCCAGCTGGTGCTCAGCTTAGTCCTGAATTAATTGCTTGTTAATTAACAGAGTCATAAGCACAGTTCACCCTATGCCAGGGCCATGGAGTGCCTGGGAGGATGAGAAAGTCTCTGCCCTCCCACAGCCACAGGAGACCCCTGTGTGAGGGAGGATCTGTTCCCCTTGCCTGTCACTCGTCTTGGCACCAGTGTTGTTTTCCAGCTTCTGCCAAAAATGTGCAAAGTTGGTGAAATCCTTTCTGGGCTGGGCAAGGGCCAGCGGCTGGGCAGCTGCAGCCAGCAGGGCCCCAGGACCCCATCCCTGTCTGGGGCTCAAATCCTCGCTGCCCCTGGACTGCTCCCCTGCTGTAACCAGGGCTTGTGGGGGCTGTCCCTGCTGCAGCCTTGTCCTTCAGCCTCCTACCAGAGACCCCAAGGCAGGCCCTGCCCAGCTCTGAGCTTCCATGAGCTGCATGGGGCAGTGGATGGGAATCAGCAGGTTCCTGGGGCTCCCAGAGGAGCAGATGAAGATGCTCCAAGCCCTTAGCAGCCCCAGCCTGCAGGCAGGACCACGGTGGCTGTGGTGAGGGCTGGCTTTCCATCCCACAAACCACTGTGGGGTTGGGTCCATCCCTGATGGCTGCTTTCTGCACCTTCATTCATCCTGCAGCGTGCCCTGACATGTCCTGTATCCTTGTCCTGACACATCCCACCTCCACACCCCAATGTGTCCTGTATCCTCTTGGCTGTTGGGGACGTGCCAGTGAATCCCTGCTGGAAATGTCTGCAGGAGGGATATGAAGCCCAGCCGTGCCTGGGCTGCTCTTCGTATGGGGTCAGGCAATGCTGGTCATGCCACAGCCCACCCGGCTGCTAGGAGGGATGCAGGGAAGGAGAGAGGTGGGTAGGAGGGATGCAGGGAAGGAGAGAGGTGGGTAGGAGGGATGCAGGGAAGGAGAGATGCTGGCAGCAGGGTGCAGGGCTTGCCTGGCTGGGCACAAGGCTGGAGGCTGCTGGCCACAGGCAGTCGGGTAACTCATGGGGATGTCCAATGAATGCAGGCACTGAATGCAGGGACCTGTGGTCCCCTAACCCTTCCCTTGTCCCCAGCACAGCTGTACAGACCAGGCCTGGATCCTACCTAGGTGCCTGACTTAAGACCCCCAGCCCTGGGAAGGAGGGCTTGGAGAGGGGTTTTGCCAGGGAATGAGGTGGCAGTACCAGCAGCTGGGGTGCACATACAGCCCAGCCAGCTCCTCCTGCCCTGCTGCCAGCAGTGCCCTGGCTCCATGCAATCGTTGGCATGCAAATCCCTGCAGAGGGATATTGTGGCTTCCAGCATCTGGTGAGCAGGGTGGGTGGGGGGGACAAGAGAGAAAACTCTTGGATGACTTGGAAGCCATCCCCTGTGTTGGCTCCCCAAAGCAGATGGAGGTGGGGGTGCTCAGCAGTTTATGGGTGGGATGGGTTCCTCCTCCAAGCACTCTGTGCTGTCCCCAGCCTTCACAGCCTGCTGAGCCTCGACATTTAAATCAAGTTTTACAAGGAGACTTAGTAGAAGTGAGAATTATTTCGATCAAAGAATGTCTATGCCATGAATTTAGGTTGAAGGAATCTCACTGTCACCCTCCCATCTCTGTAACCACCTCCCATCTCTGCTCTTCAAAGAGGCACACAGAAGGGCCAGAGCCCAGCAAGCACTGACCTGTCCAAGACCTTGGCTCTGAAATCCATGGAGGAGTCAGGATGCACAATGGAAACTGCTCTCTCGCAGGGAGAAGCAGGCTGTGTTTGCACCCTATAAATAACAGAGATCCCTGACCATGGAGGAGCCCCCTGCTCCCCTGAGAAAGGTGTCCCCAGCCCAGATGAGGGTAAAAGCAGATATTTCAAATATTTCATACTGTGGCAGGACTGTGAACACAGCAAGGGCTTTGCCTTTTTCCACAGCCCTTTTCTCCAAGCTGGGGGCCTCCCAGGGGATCTTGTCATGGACAGGGAGGGGACAGAGGTGCTGCTGGTGAGGCTCTGGCTGCAGTCATGCTCCTGCTGGGATGATGGGACCTTCATGGAAGGTCAGACTTGGGGCAGTCGAAAGCCTCCTGAGGCCCCACTTGGTGTCACACAGTGCTGTGTGCTGGGAGGGGACTGTGGCCATGCCAGGCCCTGCTGGAGAGCTGTGTCCCTTTGCACCCCCCCCACAGCTGCTGGGATGTGACCTTGGCTCTGCAGCCCTGACACTGTTGCATCCTTGTCATGGGACCTGTGACTGGAGGGGGATGATGCCTAGGAGGGGTGCAAGTCAGCAAGTCCCTTAATAAATGCCATGCAAAATATTTCTTTGAATGCTTCTCATGATTTTGAAGTGACATAGTTACACTTTGTGATAAAATAATACTAAATCCCAGAGTCTGAAAAAGTCAATGTCTTTCTGTTACATGTTCATCTACCCCGTGACTACAAAGCTGATATAAATGTTTTTGTAGATCTACATTTTCCTGTAAAGATTTATATCTCTTGTTTCAAAGATACAAATGTATAGAATGTCTCCTATACATGCAAAGATATTTATATATAAGATATTTACAACGCCTAAGACTCTAAACACAAATTGCCCATTTAAATGTCACAGCCCAAATCAGAAAATGCTGGGGATGCAAAATAGACTTGAAATGTCAAAGGACAGATGATGAAAAGATGTTTCTTCCATCTGGGAAAATTCTTATAACCAATTTCCATTAATCCCAGCTTTCCGGTGCTTGCAGTTAACCCCATTCTGTGAGTGCTGTTTTTTCAGAGAGATGTGGTGATGGGCAGCTGGGCCCCTCCAGCCCAACAGAGCCCCTGGGCTGGTGCCTCAGCATGGCCCTCAGCCCAGCCCTGCAGCCCCCCTCCTTCCCCACCTGCCAGCCCCTCATCCTGCATCCCTCTGCCCTCCTGCAAGGCGCCTTTGTCCCTTCCTGTGCCGTTTATTATTGAAACCAGGTGTCAGAGCAGCTCTGAGCCCGGGGCTGCTTCCCAGGGCTCTGGAGGCAGGGAAGCAGTGGGTTGTCCCCCGCAGAGGGGTTGCAGGGGCACAAGGGGTTGAACTGAGGTGCAGCACCAAAGGGGTGTCCCAATGTCCTCTGGCTCCCGATGGAAGTTCTGATGGCTGGTAAGGCTAGAACCAGACAGGTTTTGCATGAGTGGAAAAAGATAAAGGCTGATAAAGAGGATCTGGTTTAATAATGCAGGGGCCAGCTGGGAGGTATGCTGGGAGGCAGGCTGGAGTGTCCTCTCATGTCAGGAGGCTGAGGATGAGGAAGGGCTGTGAGGGGATGCTGAGCCCTAGAGAAAAGTGAAGGCAGACACTAAACAAGGCTCCAGACTCAGAGGGGAGCAAAGGGCGGCAAGATGTGTGTGATTCTGGCTGTCCTGGCAACTTTTCCTTGAGTCAATCCAGCTTCTGGCCATGTCAATGCAGATGAAACTTGTGTGAGCTCATGGAGAGGCAAATCCCATGCTGGTACCAGCACATTCCCACTGCCAAGGGGCTGGCACTGCTGTGGGGGTGGAACTCAGCCCACACTATCTAGTTTTCAACCATTTTGATACTTCTCCTTGTCATTTTAAGCCCCGTGGGGACTCGCTGCCATTTGTTTGCTGGTGCTTTCAGTTTGCTGCCTTCCCCAATGATCCCAGCACTGCTCAGAGCTGCTGGAGCATCCCCCGTGGGTCCCTGCCCTTGTTCCTCCCTGGGACAACATCTGCAGCTTCTTTTCAGGGTACACTTGGGGAATGAGAGAGGAGAAACTCGGGAGCCAGGGCTGTTGGAGGGGCCTTCCAGCTCCAGGCACAGAGCAGGGAAATGTTAAAGGGTTCCCGCTGCTGCACATCTGGGTTGAGTTTCATCGCTGGAGCCTCCCCGCCCATCATGGGGGTCGCTGCTGCCGGAGCCCCCGGGGCTTGGAAAGCCGTGACGTGGATCCCAGCGCCGGGGCAGGCAGGGAAGGGTGCTCCGGGCTGTCCTCTCCCCTCGCAATGGGGGCTCAGCGCGGCACAGAGCCCATCTCAGCCCCCACCTTCCCCGCCCATCCTCCGCAGCCAGGCGCGAGCAGCCCAGCCCTGTCGACCACCCAGGCGTGCTAGGACCACCACTGCCACCCCAGGGACCCTCCTCCTCCCCCTCGTCCCTCCCTGCCACCTCCATCCACCTGCCCTCACCGGGGTTTGCCAGGGTGCTTTTCCCCGACATTCCTCCATGCAGAACCTCTCCTCCACCCTCCCCTGACCATGTCCCGCACGGCTGGGGTTGCTGGGTCTGCAGTAGGAGGGGGTCAGGAGCCGCACGGCGAGCTGGACCCCCAATTCTGGCTGCCACCAGGGTCTCTTCCCTGGGCCACACACATCCAGATGGATATTTATACAGGATGCGAGCGAGCATCGAGCCCTGCACGGCCGCGTGGCTCCCCATACACACCCACCACCCCCCCCAAGCCGTACAGACCCAACACGAATCAAACGCCTTGGAATGAGCCAGAATAAATATTTTACGGTAAATTACCAAGGCTAATAATTATAAAAATCTGTTCATATAACCCGGAGCCAGGGAAATGTTTCCAAGCAGCTGGTGACCACATGGGTGTCGGTCCCCCAGCTGGGCTGATGGACCCCCCCGCTCGTGGGGAGCAGCCCAGTGGTAGGGATGGGGTGGGTCTGGGGTGGGTGTTCTCCCTGGCTCTGGTGCTGGGCTGCTGGGGGGTCTGTGAAGCCCCATGGAAGGGCTGGAGGCAGGATTTCCTGCAACAGCGATTGCTGCTGTGGTTTGAGGAGGGGACAGTGTGGGGAGGGGAGGTTCAGCTGCCCATGGGATGGGCTTGTTTTACCCATTTGACCACTCAGAGATGAGTTTTGGTGTGCAGCCACCCTCCCCAGCCAGCAGGATCCAGATCTGCCCTTGGCCCCCAGCTCTGCTGGAAGGGGACTGTCCCTGGGGGCTGTCTCAGATTTGGCCACGTGCTCAGAGCTGGACCAGGCACATGCCGGGCGAGCATCCCCATCCCCGCCCAACGGGAACTGCAGCTCAGGGAGGGGACCTGGCAGAGGGGGTGGAAAGCTCTTTCTGTTTCTTTCTCTCCTTCCTCTTCCTCCAAGGATTAGTTGGGATAAGCCCAGTGAAAACATGGGCACACATACTCCTGGCATCTCCCAGCCCCTTCCTTTCCTTTGCAGACTGTCATCTCCTTGCGTCTGTCCCCATCATGACTCTCTGCAGCCTCCCTCCATCCCTCTGGCGCTGCCTTGGCCCCATCTCTCTCTGCACCAGTTGGAAAAAGGGGAGATTTGAGCAGCCAAAACCCACTTACTGCTCCCCCCCTTCCCCCCACCTTTTTCCCTTTCCTCCCTGCCCTGATTCAGAGAAAAGAATGGGCTGGATTTCAGGTCAGCACCCGGCTCTGCCTTGCTCAGCTCCTGCGGGCTGATGACTCAGCCGAGAGCGGCAGGATCCGCAGCTCCGGCTCCGTCCCAGCCTGGCTCCGCTCCCACCCGGCACGGCTTCACCAACAATGGTGCTGGCCTTGAGCGAGCGGACGCGGCGCGGCAGCTCCCTCCACACCCGCCCGCGGGGTCACCGGAGCAGGAAGGGAGCGAAGGTGGGGACCCAGCACTCGTCCCCAGACCGGCGGCTTCGGTGTGATTGGTGAACACTGAGGGCGGAAGGGGTCGTTGCGGGAAATGGGTGGACATTCCCAGCCCTGGATCTCCGCAGGTGGGTGTGAGCATCCCACCCACACCCCCTCGCTGTCGAGTAGCCCGAGGAAGTATAATTCCCAACTCCTCCGTGCCCAGAAGGGCTGGGGTTGCTCTGTCTCACCAGAGAGCTTTGATCAGCTCCCAGGGCATACTCCAGCTCCCCGGGACCGTTACCCTGCTCCCGAGAGCTCATGAGCTGCCCTGTGCTCAGCCCCTTCCTCTGTCTCACAGCGAGGCGTGCGCGGGCGGCGGCAGCCCTTGGCTGAGGGACCTTGGCTCCCAGCGATCAACAGGAAACGGGAGATGGATTTCTCGGCAAACTGGGCTTTCCATAAACAGTCTGAGGGGCCGACCCGCGACGGCGGGAGCAGCGCAGAGCCAGGGCTGGGCTTTACAGCTGTTTATCACATTTTTCTGCTCTCGTTTCCTCTCTGGCTCAGCAGCTAAGGGTTCCTCTTCTCCTGCATGCAAATTGGGGATGAGCTGAGCGCTGCTGGATGGGCTGCTGCCATTTCCAACTGGCATGCTCCTGCTGGAGCAGGATCAGGACAGGCATCATCCCATGGGTCCTGAACTCTGCTCAGCCAGGGTACAAAGTGCCGGAAGTTTCCGATCATTCCCAAACCTAAACCCAGGTCCTGTCAGGTTCCCTTTGCTTTGGAGCACACCAGAACACCCTGGCACACAAGCCTCCAATTTCTCTGCAATCAGAAGTTAAGAAAATACAGGCTGACCCCTAGGGCTGAGAGAGGACTGTGGGGGGGTGACGCCGGGCTCTCCACCTGCTTCTCATTAGCAGCAGCTTGTTCAGCGCCAGCCCCGCTCCCCTTCCCACCCTGGTGAGCTTGGCAGCTCCAGTATTTCCCAGTGATTTCTGCCCGTCTCAAAAAGCCACGAGATGAGAAGTTTGGCTGTAGAGCATCCCTCCATCCATCCGTCCATCCCTCCTGGCAGGACAGAGCAGCTCCATACCCTTGCCCCCTCTGTGACCCATGCCCATGTCCCTGGGCACTGACCCTGACCTGAGGAGGGGTGTCGGGGCTCTCCTTGTCCCTGTCCTCATGCCTGCCCTGACCCATGGGACAGCAGGGACTGTGTTTTCGGGTGGTGGAGGTCAGTGGGGTCAGCCAGCGCATGGCCCTGCTTGCTGAGCTGAACAAAGGGGCTTTCTTTGGGCTGGGGCTCGGGGCGAGCATGACCCGTCTGGAAGTGAAGCCGCCTGCGTCAGAGGCAGACGGCAGCAGGATGGGGGGGTCTTCCAGAGGGCAGGAAAAGCAGTGGCAGTGGGGCTGCACTGGAGTCCAAGGGGAGCTGCCACTGGGCACTTCAGAGACGAGAGCCTGAGACACTCATGCCCACATCCCCTGGCAGGAGGATGCAGGGTGTCCGAGGCTGATGCACGGTCACTGTCCTCATCCCACGATGCTATCATGATGCCAGTGGTGCTGTCAGTCTGCCAAGCAACCCTCAGCTTTACAAAATACATCTGGTTTTGCCTCTGAACAGCACCGAAATGCCCCACAGCAAGGCAAGAGTGGGTACACAGACAGATGTCCAATCAAAGAGTGAGACACCTGGCACCACACCAATTTCAGCAGGTCAGTGTTGATGGCAAGTGCCAGCTCCTGGCTCCTCCCCACCATTCCAGGCACAGCCAAAACCATCCCACAAAAGCCAACTGCGATCCACCAGCACAGCAGCAGCTCTGTGCAGCCGTGCAGGCGCTGCTGGCGCAGCCGGCCGTGCGTGTTCTGGCACCAGAATGCACATCCTACTTCCATGTGATGGATGTGGAAGAAAATGTGTTTGCCTGTGGAGAGGGGATGTGGATGGCGGGACGGGGCTGGGAGTGGGGCTGGCAGGGCAGGCAGGCTGGACTGGCCAAGGGGGGAATGCTGCCTGGAAATGGGCTCCGCTGGGCCAGGGCTGTGTTTGGGAGAAAAGCTGGTATGTGGGTGTGTTGGTGCATGAGGATGTTGAGCTGGGGATTGTGTTGAAACAGGAGGGTTTGATTTTTTCATTTGAAATGGCATTTCTGCTCTCTTGGAGTATAAAATGAAACATTACCAAAAGGGGAAAAAAAAGGGGGGGGGGGGGTGGATGTCGTCTAGTAACCATTCCTTCCCACCCTGAAAAATCCCCTTTGCAGTCACATTTTTGCTGCCTTGTTTGTTTTCCAGCCTGGACGCGAAGCTGCAGCTCGGGGGCTCATGTGTCCCTGTGCCATGGCTCTGCTGGCCTCAGGCTGCTGGGTGGGATGGCCTTCAGAGAGCCACACGGTGGGGATGGTCCCAGTCAGGGATGCACCAGCATGTGGTATGCCAGCACGGCATCACCCAGTGTTTGGAGGAAGGAAGAAGCCTCAGAGATACAGCTTAGTGCCCACATGTCATGGGAAGTGCAACCAGGCAGCACCTGATCCTGCAGAGAGGGATGCTCATGACCCCTGTGCCTCCAGCCCTGAATCCCAGTCCTCAGCTGGAGCAAGGGCATGGTCAGTAGGAGCCAGGAGGTTTGTTCCAAGGAGGACTGGTGCAGGATTTGCTTTTGCAACTGTAAATCCAAACAGCAGCTGGTCTGTGGGCCAGCTCTCTTGGAAAGAATGCTTCCAGTCACATGGGGCTCTGGGGCTTCCCCCTGGCCTCCCCATGGGTGCAGGCCCAGGCAAGGGATGCAGATCCTGGAGGTGGAAAGACATGTGGGGGTCCCATGGCACAGCCCATGCTCCTGCCTGGCCCTGGGAAGCAGTCAAGAAGGATTTGGATCCATATCTTTTCTCCCATAGAGTTTGCACCTCGTATTGCCACTTTTTATTCTCTCTGGCAGTATTTGGTTTAATTTATGTTGAAGCCTGCAGGGTGAAGTGGCTGGAGCCATCCCAGCCACAGCCACTGCTATCCCACACTGGGCACTACATCTGTGTAGGTCTCTCTGGACCCTCTCTTAGTGCCAGAGGCACCCAGGGCTGCAGATGCCAACTCCCCCCCAGAGCTGGGAGGGTGCTGGGAGAGTCTGCTCCAAGCATTGCCCTGTCTCTACAATTTCTCAGCTCCCTGCCAGCTCTGGGAACACCAGACCCTGCTGACTAGAGACATTTAACATTCCTCCCAATGCCAAAGGGATCTTTTATCAGCGAGGTTTTTTTCCTGCAGACTATTTTCTTTTCATGAAAACATTAAATGGCCTGAGAGATAAGGAACAAATTTATAGCAGTTCACACCGAATCAGCCAAGACACTGGCAAGGAAAAAATGCCTTCCCTCCTGCTGCCCGCCTTCCCTTGCATGCTCCCCACCCGGGCCGCTTCCTCTCATTCTCTCCAAATTCTACAGACTCCCACGGCAACCTTGGCCAGCCCATCCCAGCTCTTCCTGCGCCACGACAGGGCTTGGTGCAAGGTCACCCACCAAGCCAGGGGATTTGGCACGAGGAGGTGCTGGCACGGTCCCATTCATCATCTCCCTGGGATGCTGCTGAGGGCTGTCTTCATCCCAGGGCAATGCAGCCTTGTGCCCAGCAGCCCTGGACATGAGGATAGGATCCTGGACATACACTCCCTCCTGGCACGAGGACGCATTCAGTCTGTGCGAAGCCTTGCCTTAAAAACGAGCCAGTCTAAATCTGGGTGGATGTTAACTGTGGGTCTGGGTGAGACCTGTCAGCCCGCCCCCCCTTCCCTTCCCCAATAAAGCATCCCTTGTTCCATCCCTGCTGCTGGGAGCTGCTCAGCAACGCAGTCCCGGGGCTCACAGAGCTGTAATGTTTAAGTTAGCAAAATCTGCAATAAATTTTCCTAGCAGCCCCCAATCATCTGGCCCCCGTCCGCCAGCACTGCCGGTTTATGAGCTCTGAAGAACTATAAAGGCCTTTTACTGGCTGCATTTTTTATTTCAAATTAGAGTGTGACTGGATAAACACTGGACAAAGTAAGGATTTACTGGGCATCCTGTGTAGTGCAGGGCTAGGGGCTCAGGGACAAGTGGAGCTGTGGCTCCATGGGATGGAAAACATGTCCCTTCACCCTGGGTGAGTGGGCTCATGCCTCTCTTCCACTGGCTGGCCAAAAACATGAGGACTGGTGAAGGGGAACCCACTTTGGGAGCCTTCATGGGTGCCAGTCAGGGGGGGCACCAGTGAAGAGCCCCAGTGCTGAGGAATCCACCCAGCCTGGTGAAAGCAGAGCACACATGTGGCCCCCTCCATCTCAGACCACGCTTGGAGTTTTGCCACCAGTGGATGTCCTCTCCTGCCCAGAAGTTCGAAACCAACATTTCTTCTATGGGAATAAGGGAGGGATGTAGTGCCAAGGACCCTAGATGTCCCCATCCCACATGAGGCGGCTGGTGGGGACTGCAGGGGGCAGTGGCAGCCACTGTCTGTGCTCAAGACCTGGAGATGTCCTTCCCTACTTGTGAAGATGGTGTCACCCATTTTACGGGCACCATGGTCTGTCCCCAGGCACCATGAAGGGAGACAGAGGGCAGAAAATGGATAAACAGCATAAGGATATCCCATGTGGATATTTCCCAGCCCTTCCCTGTCAGCACCCTGCCTGCTTGCTGCTCCAGGGATGCTCTTGTGTCCTTGGGATTCAGGTATGGACGGGACATGCCACCAACCCTCCTCAGTCCCTCTCTGCCACTGCTGGTCACAGTTCTGTGGGGCCTTTGGGCTCTGCCATGTCCCAGGGACAGGAGGCATGTTTGGGGTCTCAGACCCCTGAGGATGGTGGGATTAGTTTCCTTCACTTCACAGCATGTCCAAGAAACAGGGAAAGGGACATTCCTTTCTTGCCCTCGAGTTTGGGGGATTGGTTGCCCTTTTGGGGGAACAAAACCATGCAGGGGGTGATCCTGGCTGAAGCAGAGCAGTTTTCCAGGCTGTAATTTAGGGTTTCCCCCCTTCCAGGGAGGGATGCCAGGGCAGAGGGGCTGCTTGCTGCTTGCTGCAGCCCCCCAGGACAGACCCTGTGCCCCGAGCTGAGCGCAGGGCTGCGCTCCCAGACGCCGTGAGCGCTTGAAGAATATAGGTGGTTAATGCCTTCAGCATGTATGAAATATCCCATATGCTGGGAAACAAAAGGGGCTCTGTGCTATTAAAGTTTCATTTCCCCCCTCCCCTCCTCCCTCCCCTCTCCCCCCGTTCACCCTGCCCTGCGCGCGCGGCTGGAGCAGAGCAGGCGAGGAGACCCGGGCGCTGCTGGCCCCAGCTCCCGGCCGGGACCCCGGGGTCCGGGCACAGCGCGGCAGCGAGGACGTGACCTCCTCCGGGCTCAGCTGGGGCACATGGAAAGCAGCCAGCTTTACTTCCCCGGGGGAGAAAAGGGGAAAGGAAAGAGGTGAGCGTGGCGAGTGCGAGCATCCCTGGGCTCACCAGAGGTGCCCTGGGCTCCGTGGCCATCCCAGCGCGATGCTGGCTGGGCATGGCTCTCGGCGACCGTGGGAACCGAGAGGTGCCACAGGAGACGAACAGGGCAACCCAAGGACGGAGGGGGCTCCCGGCAGAGCGGAGGGTGGAGGTGGGTTTCCCTGGAGTGCTTTCTTCACGATGGGTGTCTCCTGGCTTCTCTGTCCTGCCCAGAATGAGGTGCCCCGCTGCCATCATCCTGTGCTTGGCTAGGTGAACTGGGTGCTGGAAGGGGGAGCAGCCCTTTTCCCCGGGACCCTCCGGAGCTCTCGGGGAAAGGATGAGCTGTGGAGGGGAGAAAGGAGTGGGGAGGGGAAGAAGAGGGAGGGGAACGACAGCCAGGGGACCTGAGGGCAGCAAAACCAGCTCTGTGCCCTGGGGGGACCCTGGAACCTCCTTGGTGTCCCAGCCCTTCTTGGTAGTCAGACTCCCAGGGTTTCATGGGATTTAGCTCCAGCAGCTCCTGGGGCTGCCGGCACGGGTCCCCCGGCTCCTGAAGGGGTTAAGAGAGGAGAGGAAAAGCAGAGAAAGAAAAACAGAGTGTCGAGAGAGAGCAGCTCGGTCAGGGGCTGTTTGCACTGGCTTAGATGTGTCCTCAGCATGTTTATTCCTACCGCACAAGCGGTTCTGCCAGGAGAGCTGGACTGCTGAGCACACACACACACAGAGCCCCATCCCAAAACGCTTGGGGACCCCTCTGAGTAGCGAGGTCATGGTCGTGCCCTGGCCTCAGGGACCCCCGGAACCCCGGCAAGCAGCAGGGCTGCTCTCCTGCCTCCCTGAACTGGCTGGGTTCTCAGCCTTGGGTGAGCTAGATGGGAAAGGACTTCATGTCCCAAGGCCACCAGCCTGCTGTGCCGCTGGGGCCAAGGCCTGGGAATGGGCATGTGCTGGGGTTTGGCTGCTTTCCTGGTCTGGAAAGAAAACACTCCCTTCCCCGGGATGCTCTTTGTTTCCCATGGACAGACCCGAGCGCTGCCCGTGGGGCTCTGAGGGGCCAAACCCTGTACTTGTGTGCACTCTGTCACTGTGCTGTTAAAATGTGCTTTATCCTGGTCCTGGCAGTTCCCAGGCTGTGTGCACCCATCTCTGCTCTCAGTTCTCATCCTGCCTCCCTGGGATCAGAGCTGGGGGCCAAGGCACTGGCCAGGGCTGCAGGTTTGAGAGGCAGAAGGGAGCTGCTCCCTGCTTCTTAGCAGCACAGTTCTGTTCTCCAGGGAGCTTTAGGGCTTCAGGGATGCCTGGAGGTGACGGTGGGGGGGTCACAGGGGAAGACAGAGCTGCTGGGCTCAGCAAACCTTGGCTGAGCTGTCAGGTCTGCTATTGACCTTGAATCTCTGCACCGGCAGGTCGTGTGCCCTGACCCTGACAGCCCCAGGTCACAGCCCCTCATTTGTCTGTTCAGAAGGACCTGGGCAGGGTTGTGACAATGTCAAACACAGCTGTGAAATCCAACAGTGGCTGTGCCAGCCTCCAGGATTACCTGGGAAGTTTTGCAGCCTGGTTTGGACCCTGGGGAGTTGAGATGCTCAGATTGTCAGTTGTCCCAGCTCGGGCAGCCTGAATGCCCAGAGGTTGCTTAAACTGGATTTTCGAGCCCCTATGGGGTTTTCTGATAAGTTGCTGTCTTGTGCTTTACATGTGCTGAAGCTGAGCTCCCTGGGGCCAGTGAGGCTGTAGGATGAGCCATAACTCCCCTGCCAGAAAGTTCATCCCACTCATCTCATGCCTGTGGGATGAGTTCCAACCCCACTGCAGGCTCAACCCCAACCCCACTGAGGAGGCTGCCCTGTCCTTCCCACCCAACACGGTTTTTGGCATAACCCCCAACAGCCATCTGATATCCAGGGGTGACCCCATCCCCATAGTGCTCGTCTCCAGGAGCAGGATTTTGTTTAGTGAGAGTTCCTTCATTCCTCCCCCAGGAAATGTGCATTGGTATTGCTTGGGAAATGCGTGAAGGCGCCACTGTGCCAGCCCGCCCTCCCTTCTCTCCTTCTGGCAGCTGCTGCTGGAGCTCTGAGGGGAAATTTGG
>WAAE01012121.1:0-30476 GCA_013400495.1 Nicator chloris | reverse complement strand
AAACAAATTATCATTTGAACTTTGTCACCAAATTTACTTGAGGTGTCTTTCTGTGGAACAACGGTAGGTAGGAGCAAGCAAAAAAATCTGGCTGCAGTATATCAGCTTTCAGCAGCTCTGACAGGCTACTACGCTCATATTTTTCAAGGCAAAACTCCTAAGAACCAGAAGATCCTAATTTGACTTTTTTTCAGTCTGTCTTGGAATTTTTCTGATTCAATTCAAGCAGTCTCAGCTGAAAAGGGGAAAAATTTTGAAGTCTGTGGAACACCCACTGTCCTGTTGTCACCCAACTGCCTCCCTCTCCCGAGTCAAATTCTACAGGCTGGAGGCTGCCCTCATTCAAGTGGTCTGTGAGCTTGTGATGTCATAACAAGCTTGTGATGTCATCATAACACATGATGACATAGAAGGAGCACATATAAGATCAGGTTTCTTTCCAGGTGGTGAAATGTTTATGGTGAAGATGCTGCTTTGAAATTGTAATAAAGCAGCACATGGGAGTTTTTCACATGCGCCTGAAAGATTTATTGTTGCTTCAGACTTTGTTGGATGTCTCCGAGTGATCTCTTGAAGTGCATTTTATCAGTATGGGGGCTTTCATTATAATTATTTGGGGGCACAATTCCATAATTTTATCACTTTCCTTAGACCAAGTGCTGAGCAGTTAAGAGCCGTGAATCAGTCGTCTTGCAAAAGCAGCTGATGTTGAACACCTCCTATGATAGACTATTCAATTGTACATGTAGTCATCAGGGAATTGTAGAAAGGCATGTGATAATGGGGGATCATATCTAGGGCTGAATGAGCTTCTTTGCACACTTTAGTGTGAAGTGTCTTCGCACAGTGTCTTAGAAGTCCTCTGAAGCAGAGGTTTCCCAAGTTCCCTACTTTTAAAAGGTCACTTGAAAAGTCTGGGCAGTATTAGGAACCAGGTGAAAATTACTACTACTTAATTTTACTCTGTAAACTTTTTAATAAATATGGCTTATATTTTGTTTATAGCTATTAGCTTTTATTTGTAACTTTTTGCCTTTTTACTTTACTTACAGAGAATAACCACTGTATATTTACAAAATATGAACTTCTTTGTTGGGCAATTTTTTTTTTTTATTTTGTCTCATCAGCATCAGCTCCTCTGCAGCCTTGTCTAATAAGAGGTGTTAGAAACTATTATTTTTATTCTTTTTGATTCCTGCGATGGATGGTTATGGAATATCACGCTCACAGGGAAAATTATTTCTTCCTAATCCTTGTCAGTTAGTGGTTGGCTTATTTCCTGTAGTCTGGAGACTTATAGCCCATGTTCTAGTTCATACAGTACTTCATTTCAGTTGACTTCAAATTTTGTTCATTACTGACTCCTAGCTTGGCAATGTTATTATTCTTTATTGTCTGCACTTGGACAAAATCAGTCAAGAGGCCATCATTCTAACAGAAAACTGTGACCGATTGCTTTAAAAAGAAATTATACTTGCACTGACACAAGAGAGAAAAAAAATCCATTAAAAATCATGTTGGAGAACTCTCATCACTCTTTTCCTATTTCATCTGACATTGCCTGAAAGACTGTTATATATTATGTTTATTTTTAGAGACTATTGTTCTCTTTAAATCTGCTCTACAACTTGAGGAAAGCAGTAATGCTTTTGAACAGAAATTTACAGAACCAAGACATTCCATCTTTCTGGTGTAGTAAGGAGCTAATTCATGAAATCTCTTCTAAATAAGTTTGACTTTGGCAGGGAAAAAAACCTGCAAAATATAAGAGAGTCAGAGGCAGCTTTAGGGCATACAGATTGAAAACCTGTGCGCCTTTTCTCAAGAACATAATAACATTTGTAAGTGAGACCTTCAGCACATCATGCTTATTTTAATAATTTCTTTTGAAGTGCTGAAAAGGCAAACTACTTTGAGTTAGTTTACATTTTTTACCCCAAAACTGGCCTCCTCTGCTACTCAGTATCCTGCTCATGTGCAGAGCTTATACAAAACTAACATTGTATTACACAAAAAAGAGGTTGACCTGTCAAGAGACCAGAGGAGGCCACTAATTTGATCAGAGGGCTGGGACACCTCTCCTGCCATGACAGGGGGAGAGAGTTGGACCTGTTAAGCCTGGTGAAGAGAAGGCTTCAGAGAGGCATTATGGCACCTTCCAGTACCTGGAGGGGGCCTACAAGACAGCTGGAGAGGGACTTTTCACAAGGGTATGTAGTGACAGAGCAAGGGGAATGGCTTCAAACTGAAGAAGGGTAGATTTATATTAGACATCAGGCTCTTCCCTGTGAGGGTGGTGAGACCCTATAAAAGGTTGCCCAGAGAACTTGTGGACTTCCCATCGCTGGAGGTGTTTAAGGCCAGACTGGATGAGGCTTTGGGCAACCTGATCTAGTGGGAGGCATCCCTGCTCGTGGCAGTGGGGTTGGAACAAGATGATCTTTAAGGCCCATTCCAACCCAACTGTTCTGAGATTCTATGATAATCACACAGTTGGAAGGGCAATTAGTCTGTCAGGGTTAAGTGATTAAATGTATTGAAATATGTTTCTGTTTTTCTTTAAGGAATTTAATATAAGCCAATAAGAAAATGACGAAATATTTTGGTTTTATCATAGACCAAAGCTAAAATACAGCCAATTTCAATTAGAGCATATTTAAATACACTGGCAAAAGGATATGGTGTAACCAGACAAATGATAAACAACAGGTTTCCTGTATTTTTCAAGCTGGTAAACAGATTCAGGAAAAGCCACACGTTTTTTGCCTCAGTTTCTTTGTCCTCCTCAGTGTTTCAATAACTAGTTCATTTGCAAAGAAAAAATACTAGTTTTAAAAAAATGCACTAGCTATTGCAGTTTCTCCTTTAGGAGAAAGGCCTATAGGCTTTGTTTCTCCTTTCAGGTTCCTTGTAGGTTTATCCCATACAGTAAACATTAAATGGACTACAGGGTTGTGGTTTTCAGGGGCTGTGACTTCACCTTTGCAATCCTTTTATTTCAGTCCTCAAGACTGACTTTTGGTCAGGTGACACAGAGCACATCATCCTACTTACCTGTAAAACACATCAGGCTTCTCCTCTTTCCAACTAATACCAGACCATCATGTCTTGCTTTTACCTGAAATGAATATTTGTAGGGAAAAAGAGATTCATGCCTAAATAAAAATTCAGAAAGTAAAGCTTTCATTATATATTCTGCATTGCTGAAACAGATAACACATTAAAACAGCTGCCAAATTACCTGTAATGAACATCCACACAATAGAAGACACTCTGCATACTGATGAAGTTGTGATTAACACCTATTAACAGGATGGAATTTGTCAATGAAAAAATAAAGATGATTCAGTGCAAGATTCAGAAAGAATTGCTGTCTCTGAAATTTCCTGATTTTGGGCTTAGTATTTTTAGATTGTTGATGGAAACCTGCTAATGGTTTGAAAACATGCCTTGGAAAACCGTGTTCATAGCTACTAAGAAAAGGAAATGTGTTGCAAAATGATGCTTTCATGGAAAAAGTAGTGGGTCTGTCTTTTTGCTTTTTCCCTCACCCCCACTCAGTACCCGTTTTTGACTGAGTTAAACGATCAGAATTAACCATCAGAATCTTTTTTTGGCATGCCAAGTCTCCAATTGCCATGAAACTGTCTGTCTAGATTGTTTCTTTTTCTCTTTCCTTATTTTATTTTGCATTTCAGCTCTATAAAATTTGCTGCAGTAACCTATTATAGAAGGATACAGTAATTACTGTGATATCAACCCTGTTAATACTCCTGGAATAATACAGAAAGCACATGGGCTGCTCTGTAGAATAGTTAGTTTGTTTTTTTTTATTTTAATGGACCTGAAATCTAAGGAGATAAGCAGGGACAATGCATAGAGTACTCCAGTAACTTCTCAAGTAGGACATTGGACTTGAGAGCACAAAAGTCAGCTTTGAAACCTTGCTTGGGTTTTAGCCAGTTAGGAACCTTAAGGTGGTGTCTTGGCTCCATAGAAATGCCATAGAAACCTATGATGGTCATTCTATGAAATCCAGCTTTGGAATTTGTGAGTTTGTCCTTTGATTTGTTTGACTTAAGGCTTGATCTGTAAAGAGGTCTGACAAAGTGCTGGGCTTTTCAACACTTAGTGCTTAAGGCAAGTTCAAAGTGATCCAGAAGCTTGTCTCACCTTCTGGGTTAAATGTCTTGATCATATTCTTACTTGTGACCCGCATGACTTAAAGAGCAGGGGAATGAGCCTGCATGCAAGTAGCTGCAAAAAATGCTGCTCAAGGCTGCTCAGCATGTGATTCCTTTATGGCATCCTTCATAAGAAGCCAATCTGAGGGGACATGTTGAAGCTTTCCTCAGTGGTGACCCTGGAACAGTATTTTAACATCCGATATCTAGAGGAGATGTAGTGGCAGGGTTTTTTTGTCTTTTCTTTTTTTTTTCCTTAGCATTTTTCTCTCAGACATTAACATAGCAATGAGAGCATGTGTAGATTCAGGTTCAGTTCCCTCCTTTGCCTGAAGGGAGCTGAGAGTCAGTTTTCATCTCTCTGGAGATAGAAACTACCAATTTTCAGGCAATTTTAAGGTAAGAATGCACACTTTTCTCCCTTCTGAGTGTAAACATGAAGAGAATTCATTGTTTGTTGGTTATCACCCAGGGACAGGATGTTATTTCATTGTCTTGTCTCTCAAGTGGCTTAACTTTCAGTTAGCTCAGTATCCATGTTTCCTAACTGGTTGAAGGGATGGGGCTACTGATCAGCTCCCACACTGGATGTGGGAGTGCCAGGTTCAGTGCAGCTGGGTTAGCTCCTGAGCAGGTAGGTGGGTTTCTGAACTAAGGAAGCCTGCAGATGAGGTCAGCCTATTTCACATCAGTTCTGCAAATACCATATCAAATGTCTTAGGCTGGCAACAAAAAATTTAGTTTGCCCTCGGGGTTTTCTGAAATTGTAGGTATCAATGAAGCCTGCCCTGAAACACCCTCACTGTGTTCTGCTGAGACCTCTTGTGTCAAGAGTTCCTGGTTACCTCTCGTTCTTGCAGTTTATTTTGGCAGATACTTTCTTAGACCCATTCATTGACAAAAAAAAAGGGCTTGTCAAATCTTGTCATCATGGTTTAGAAAAGGAATAAATTTAGTAATTTTTTTGAAGATTAGTCAGTCTCTGTGCTAGTCTACTGTGTTATGCCAGCAGAGTAGGATCATTAGCCAAATTTGGTCTTTGTTTCATCTGTGTGATCCCTGCTAATGCTAACAGAGGCAAGCCGCTGTAGCTAAGAAGAATAACTTGAGCCAAAAGCGTAAAAACGTAAGTCATATGCAGAGAACTGTTACAACAATGTTTTTTTCATCATTGAACCAATGTTGATTGAGTTAGGAATGCAGCTTTTTTTTTTTCTTTCTTTTTTTTTTTTATTCCTGAGGACATGACACATGGCAGAACTTGTGTGGCTCTGATAAGACTTTGGAGATAACTTGGGCTTTGGGCTTTTTGGTGTATCCATCTCTCACAAAGAGTGAAGCTCAAAAATTGAAAAAATGTGTTTTACTAAGTTAGAAATACCTGAAATGTTTATAAGGAACAGGGAAGAGCTGAGTCTAGTGTTATTAGACAAAATTGTAATGTAGTCCTTACATTTTATTTATAGATAGATATTTTAAAGATACAAAGAAAAGTTGTTCCCTGAAGTCAATAGGCACCCATATCAAAGGAAGACAACTTGAACTTTGTATATAATGTCCGGAGTTGTTGTATGAAAATGAAGGCTGATGTTTTTAGGACTTCAAGAATTTTAAAACTTGGAGGTCTCTATTTTATATGTGTAAAATCCCTTGAAGAGGCAAAGAGCACAATGTGAGGCACTTAAAAGCATGCATCTCTGTAACTCAGCTATGTTAATGCTACCAGGATGTAACATACAGTCCGAACTGTGTAGATTCTGCTGTTTGTATGAGGTGTGCTTCCCTTGTACTGGACCAGTGACTGGACCCTGATGACCCCTAAAGCCCTGGTAACTAGAATCCTGTTGAGATTGTTGTGAGGTTACTCAGGGAGAAAATTGGAAGGGTGGTGGTGAGGCCACACCTCAAATGCTGTGTTCAGTTTTGGGCCCCTCACTACAAAAAAAGAGATCCTGAGGCACTGGAATGTATATAGGAAAGGGCAACAGAGCTGATGAAGGATCTGGAGCACAAGTCTTATGAAGAGTGACTGAGGGAGCAGGGGTTGTTTAACCTGAAGAAAAGGAGGCTCAGAGGGACTGCACGGTTTGGTGGGGATGGTGAGCGCTGGCTGAGTTGCAAGGCTTGACTGTAGCTGAGGCTTCCTCTCCCCTCAGAGGCCATTTAATCTCTGAGCAGTGCCCTGTGCTTTGCTGCTATTTTTGTATCATTAACCTACAACAGGAGTGGTTTCAGGAATGGAATAATGTGATTCGTATCTTCTACAGAACTACTTTGGTTGTTCTTGAAGGAAGAACCTTAAAGTGTCATAATTTCTACAAATATCTACGTTGAAATGTAATAAGGTTTCAGACCCAGCACAGAAAGCTAATGTGTCATCAAGGTTACTGTTTAAGTTTACTGTTTTCTGCTTAGAATGTGAATAGCATCAATAAAAGTGTAGTTGTTTGGAAGATAATGTAAAACAATGAAATATGAGATTCATCCAGTGAAACTTCGAGGGTCCGAGCCCAGACAATTGGACCCTTTTAAATTTCCTCAGGACTCAGCCCCAATGGCAACTTGATAGAGAGAGGCAGCCTTGATCCAGTTGTCCAGAAACGGAATTTTAATAATGCAAAAATACTAAACAATGAGGCATCTGCTATATATGGAGCGAACTGGGACAAGGCAGGAAGAAGGGGCAAAAAGCACGAGTCAGACAGGGGTATTTATACATTCCAGTGTGGGAGGGGAGTTAAGGTGGGGTCAGAGGGAAGGGTCCAATAGAGGAGAACAATTAGGAATATTAAAATTAATGAGCCAAAAATCAACCTATGGTAACACAAAGAACTAGGAACTTTCTAGCAACAATTTGCATACTTGAACTGAGGGAGCATGTGAATAAGCTCCTTGCTTATTGCACTTAAAATGAGGTTTCCCAAGGCATTAGTCCAGGGTTTTCCCCTTCCCTCGGGAAAGCACTCTGTACAATCCAGCAAATAGGGGTAAGCATATGACGGAGAAAGTGTTTGATTTGGGGGTTTTTTAAGTGCTTTCAAGTTTGGTTTTCAAGGTGATTTTACATTATTGAAACTTTTCTAACTATTGAGCTATTTTTCCAGGACTAAAGTATTCAATATTCATGTGCTGTGGCAGTTGCTTTGAGATTTTTTTTCCTGTTTTATTTTTACTTTAATCTGCATTCTAAACGTAAGGGACCAATTTTCCTGTGTGTTGTGGGTTTTGTTTTTGTTTGGTTTTTTTTAACCTTGTGTTGTCACTTTTGTGCTTTTAAAGTGGGGATAAAATGCTATCAGAATAGAACAGCAGTGTTTCACATCTCCTTTGCGCCTGGTTCAGAAGGTATAAATCTCAGCATAGAGTACATAATCTTATTCTTCCTTCTTGACCAGAATTCTTTTATTTTTTAATGGGAAGTAGAGCAACTTAAAATACCTTTTTTAATGCTGCAAGGAGTTGCCAGATAAATCTTCACTTGTTTATAGTGTAAGCCTTTGCTTTTGCTCACATGCAAATTCACATGTTTTAAAAATAAAATCCAGTCTGATCTAGGCACAGTTTCTCTTGTTTGTTTTTGTAGTGAAATAAACATGACGTGGAAATACACCCAAGCAGCACTTCATTTCTATGCCTTGGTTTCATATACAGGTATTTTGTCTGTTTGCACTGTGTGCTGACAAAACCAGAGCTATTAAAGATCAAGCAGAGTGAACTGAATAGACTGAACACACAGGAATTTTATCAGATTTGAGGAATTTGATAAATTCAGATATTGCTGTTAGAACCAAATGCAATAGTGTTAGTTTTCTTTTTTTTTTTTAAATCCTTTTAATGCTCTTGTAAGGATAATCTGGGAGTATTGCAATTATTTTTCTTCCTGTAGTATCTGACTATCTAGACAGACTACCCTTGAAATGTTACTCACGGTGTTACCTTTTGGAAGACAGCAGGTGGTATTTCCTTCTCTCCTACAGGCTCTGACAGTCTCTTGCCATATTGAGATATCGTGCCTCTTGTTTTCAGAGGGATTGGGCTAGTCCATGCGTTTTCTGCTCTGGTGTCTGTCACTTCTTTGTAGCAGTAATCCCTCTACACCCATCTGTGCAGAAGTAAGAGGTTATTCAGGTATTGGAGTGAAAAGGAAGCAAAATAGCAAGTTGGATCAAGTTTAATTCCCAAATTCATGTGAAATGAAAAAATCTACCTGATAAAGAAACCTGTCTGGTGGAGAAGAGCACAGAAGGGGAGGGGATGTAACTGCTAGGAGCAGACATGGGTAGATTTTAATTTTGGTCCTTAACATGTCAGTGGTTTGCAACAAAAATAAAGGGTGGGAGGAATGCCATCTCTGTCTACAGCCAAATATACTCCTTGTATAAGAAAAAAAGTGATCTATGATCCCATAGACCTTGTACAGCAAAATATAATAACCCATTTCTGCTTTGAAGGACAGCTTCTGAGCTGTCCATGACTCATGCAAGTCCATGACTTGTAGAAATTGTAAACAAAGTCAGGTACTTCGGGAAACCGAAGAGAATTCACGCCACTGCTATTGCTGATTGACTAGAAATAATGTAAAGGATACAGAAAATTCATTATTTTAGGCTTTTTGTATTACCACACAGTGCAAGACAATAAATGAATCAAAAGAGTTCTGAGGAAAGTCCAAGACCTGCATTTATTTGTTTGGAATAGATTTTCTAATGTAATTCTGTGCTGCCAAAGCAGCTTATTATACTGGATTCTCCCATGAAAAAATAAGTCATTATTTGTTGAGCTAGATATATTAAACAAAACCCCCCACACATTAGTTTAACTTGTTTTATAATTTCATGTTTTAATGTAAAGTCAGAACTTTTGCAACTGAAGTTTAGTTCCAAAATTTTACTTATCCTTAGTGATTTTCTGTACCTGTTTTCTGGTGTTTTTCTTGCTCTTCTAATTTGTAATGAACAAGACACCTTTGGAGAAAGTTACACTGTTCCCCCTTGTCCTATTGCTACGTATCCTTGTCGTAAGACCCTCTCCAGCTTTCTTGTAGGTTCAGATGCTGCAGGAAGGCTGCAGTTAGGTCACCTGGAAGCCTTGTTTTTTCCAGTTTGAGCAATCCCAATTCTCTCAGCCTCTCCTCACAGGGGAGATGCTCACTCCATTTTTCTGATAATCTTGATGGCCTCCTCTGGACTCGCTCAAACAGGTCCATGACCACCTTGTGCTGGGGACCCCAGAGCTGGATGCAGCACTGCAGGTGGGGTCCGAACAGAGCGGAGGGGCAGAGTCCCCCCTGCTGGCCACACTGCTTTGGATGCAGCCCAGGACACATTTGGCTTTCTGGGCTGGGAGTGCCCAGTGCTGGGTCATGTCCAGCCTCTCATCCACCAACCACTCCCATGTCCTTCTTGGCAGGGTTGCTCTCCATCTGTTCATCCCCAGCCTCTGTTGATACACAGAAATATGTGCACATATATATACATTCCTATTGAAATGGAACTCAGTGGCTCTACAAACACTTAACCATATGCATGGGTTTCCATATGATCAGTCTAAAGGACTTGTGCTGAATTTGACTTGAGTGAGAGATTGATCAAAAGGGGTATGAAGACCTGTAAACCTTGCTGAATGTCATTTGCAACACAACTATTCAGAGACATTTTGTTTCACATTTTCTCACAGTTTAAAATAATAATATCAATAATAATAATAATAATAATAATACTAAAGCAATTAAGATGTCTCTATCCTTCCCTTAATCTAGCCCGAATTTCTGAACTCAAGTTCTGTTTGCTCAGCTTGGCTCACTGGTCATTAAAGCTCCATGAAACATGGAAAGCATTTGGGAAAGGTCTCCATGGGGCAATTTGAAATTAACCTATGTGAACTACAGTTTGCTTATTCTATATTGCAGATTTTGGGGGTTTTACTGATTATGAGGCTGCAGACTTGTGGCTGCACTTATAGTTCTGGATAAATAATACTTTGAAAATATACTGATAAAATTATGAACTGATTAAAGTCAGTTACTGATTTATATAATTTATACAGGCTTTTTATCACTTTAGTGTTGAATTTTAAATTTTCTTGCGGTTGCCCATGCTTTTATATATTCTACTTGCCTCAAAATAAAAAAAAAGTTTCCTGTTGCATACATATTGGGCACTTGGCAAAAGACATTTTAAAACCATGATTCAGGGTACTTCACAACTGCCTCTAGGAAAAAATCTAAAATGCTTTAGATGGACTTTCAGTGATGAAGTTCTACTGAGTTCATGAAGCATGAGTTTCATAGGATCTGCAAAGATGTATCATTATACCACTTCAACAATTCCTCCTCTTGTTTTTGTATTTTTCCATGTTTGGAGAAAATGATTTGCCAGTATTGAATCCTAGATTTAATAGTCTGAGCTTCTAGCGTTTAGCTGGGAATTAATTAATTTGGTTGGCATCTGACAACTCAGTTTAATCACTGATATTTTTAGTTGTTAATCTTGTTAGGTGTCACCCTGGCTGTGGATAGTTCCCTGTACTGTTCTAATGGAAATAGTTGTGCTGACAGTGTTTCAGTGCAAGCCCAAACTCAATCCTATAGTTATGGGTTGTCCTGAAGATAGGAGGTCTCTTTTACAAGCAGGAAGTCGGCTGTCAGGAGCATGGCTCTGATGAGAAAGTGCTGCTCAATAACTTATGGCTGTTGACCAGCTCCTGGAGAAACAGAGGGAGTGTGTGTCTTGTGGCCTCCCTGTTTCTTCCTGCCAGCTGGTTGAGGTGACAAGGAGCAGAGGTGTTTGGGACATTAATTCACAGCATGTCATCAACCGTGCAAAACTGGTGGAAAGCAGGATTTCTACCTGGTGCTGTCCATGAAGGTGTTTGGACTGTGTGCAATGGTGTGCCAAGCAAGAGAAACATCTGAAGTTTGGCACACACACCAACCAAGGTCATTTATATCAGGTATGAAACATCAACACCAACTTCAGTAATCAGCAAGATGTGAATTGCCTTTCTGCAGGCAATACAGTAGTTGGTGATACATAAACCCCACTTCAAATAAACTTTCTATAATACAGGAGCTTGTGTTAGTCCATACGTGCACTTCTGTTGGAAGACAATAAATATTTGTACAGAAGCATTTCATTAAATGAGTCCTGAGTGGGTTAAATCTGCACTTTTTACTGGTTTCTCCTTTTTGACAGCACTACATGAATTTTGCACAGCTAATATACTGTCACTGCATGTTTAGTTTTTAAAGAAAATCTTTTTACTGAAAATAACTCAACATTGGGGATTACATCTTTAACTCTGCTTTGTAGCTTGAAATCATCCTGGCACTACAAAGAAATTTTTAAATTGTCTTAATTGGACTCATGTAATTTTTTTTTTTTTTGCTGTGATTCTACATTGGTACTTAAGAACTCATCACTGGCATGGTCCTCACCTGCTGGAGTGTTGTAGTGGTTTAATCATTGCCAACAGAATAATGCACTTAAATTTGAAGATGCAAATGCAGTTGAAGCAGAATAGTGAGTCAGTTCCTCAATTGTGTAGACAGTAGCAGCATGGTTGACTTCAACAGACTTGTGCCTTTATACCTCAATTGACAATTTGACTCAAACCCTGACTAATGAACTCATTTAACTCCTGTGACTCAGAAATATGACGTTTTTTTTTCTAACTATAGCTTAAAGGGCAAGGTGTGTTTAAGCAGATTTAATTAACCTGTCTAAATTTAATCATGAGACTAATAGGTATTCCTGTTCACTTAGGAATGAGACAGAATCATCGTATTTTCTAATTACGAACTAAACGTAAGGCTGTGTGCCCGTTTGAAATATGCAGTGTTTGGATTGGAAGGGGAGATTTGGAAAGAAAGAGCAAATTACCTGAACACTTAATACAAATGAACTTGGTGAGGAAGAGAACATAGGCATTGCTGGTCCAAGATAACAACAAATAGATTAGAGAATATGCTTTAATTTCATGTATTTTGCAGTGGTCTTGTGTGAGAGGTTGCACACCTGGTTCAAATTTTCATCTCATTTGATTTCCTTTGTTCTCCTTGCATGAACTGAAGCTGTGGAAGACTGGGTTTATTTCTTTCAAGAAAGCTCTGATTCATCTCACTTCCACCTCCAGCTTAAATAAAGCATTTGTGGTGCTTTATTAAAGCACATGTGATTTTTGTTGCCATCTTCCCTGCTGGCTTTTGTTTTCTTTCCCTATTCCCCCCAGTTTCCTGTGCCTGACAGCTGAGGGTCTCATTTTCTCCTCTACTGAACTTACCCCTGCTTCAGTGCCCTTATGTGTTTTACCAATTTCAGAGCTTCCATGGCATTTCTCTGAATCATGGAAAAATTCTTTCCTTATTTCTCTCCCCTAGGGGTCTTTGTTAGCCCTTCAGTACTGTCTGAGGTACTGTTGTCTCTCTCTTTCTCCCCCTGACGCCAAAACCATCATCATCATCTCCTCTGTGAGCTGAAGTGACATTGGAAATGCTGTGTCTGTCTTGCTCCTGGTTGTGCTGGGGTCATTTCTTTGCCCCTGGTTCCCTCTGCGTGCTCTGACCTTGTTACAGCTACTCTTCTTCCTATTGTCACTTCTCTCCAGGATGCTCTGGAACTACAAGAAAGGATATTTAGGACAATACAGATTAGGCAGATGAACAAATCTTGGTGGTGCTATTTCTTTATAGGCTGATCATAATGATCCTGATCAGAAAAGTACGCTGTCTTTGGCCTCCATTATCACTATCTCTTATATCTGCATTTTTGTTGCATGAAGCCAATCTGAATTTCTGCTTTTTAGAGCCACTTTTGCTTTGGATCCCTGTTTGCCATGGAGCAGTGGGAGGACTTCTCTTTTCTCTTCATTTCTCTCAGCTGGTGAGATTGATTTTACTGTACTGAAATTTGCTGTATTGAGGGCTTTCTAGAGAATATGTTCTTTACAGTTTGTTAGCAATGGAAAAAGTAGGAATTTAAATGAGTTTTAAAATAGTGGATAATCCTGTGCCCTTCTCATCCTCTGTATCATTAATGATTTTTTGAGATTTTCAACATCTGTATCTTTTCTCCTCAGTCATTATCTTCCCAAGCTGGAGAATCCCAGTCTATCTAATCTTGCCTTGTGTGCTTGTGATCATCTGTTCCCAGTAGTACTATAGTTTCTGAAATTTAATGCATCCTTCAAAATGTAGTTAGGCCTTGATTTACACAGCAGCCAAGTAATGTTCGTTTATTACCTTTCTAGTAATTCCTGGCATTCTGCATTCTTGAATACCTGCTGAGCACTGTCTGTAGTGTGTACTTCACTTTTCCCTGGCGCATATGATTTGCAATTCTGGGCAATAACTGAATAGAATGTGTTACTGCACTGACAATTTCAGGTAGGTAAAAATGCAGAGCATGGAATTTGAGTAAAATACTGCAATTTATTGGTATAACTGAGTTTGAGTATAAATACGTATATATATATACATATGCATATCTATCTGTATATGAGATAATGAATTAGATATCAGAGTATGATATGAATATGAATCATATGAATTATATATCAGATAATGATTGCTGTTATGGGAGTGTTTAGAAGACTGATGTATCAGGCCAGTTCCAAACTTTAATTTTCAACTTTACAGAACTAGGCAAACACTACGTGCACACCTCCTGTTAAAAGTTTCTTGTACATAATGAATCTTTGTCACGGTGTTCAAAGTAGTTAGCCCTTGAAGCGTGCCTTCTATGTGAGTTGGGAGTATACAACACAACAGAGCTGGTACACCAGGAGATGACAAATGCTGCTTGCAAACACTGTCAGTGTGAGCCAAGACAGCTTGAGGTCTTCCCACCTTCCCAGTCCACTCTTTGACTTCTCACAGCAGGTCTGGAGGAAGTTTTCGTGTCTTGCTCTGAGTCATAAAGAGGTGCTTGTCAGAGGGAAATGCTGGGAGAAGCTGGGCGGCTCGGAGGAGCGCTCAGGAACTGGGATGCAGCTGATCTTTGGATTGCTGTGACCTGTCCCTACTCATGGCAACATGGCTAGAAAAATTCTCTTTTCTTTGGTGTCCTGTGGGTCCTTACAGAGCTCTGCTGTGTTAGTGGTAGATCGTATTAATCAACTCACCCAAAAGCACAGAGAGAAGTTCTCTCTGTGTTGGGGACATTGGTTCTCAACTCAGCAGTCATTTAAGGCCAGCAGGCATTAGATGCATGGTTTATGGCAGCCAGTATTAACTTGCTCTACAATAGTGGCTCTTAACCCTGGAAAATTTTTGCTAATTTTAAATTTGTGAGATTTAACAACATGAAAAAACACCCCATTGTGTTACTGGTATACTGCTAGTATTAGAAGAATTTTGCTTCAGGTTAAGAACCAAAATACGAAGAGCCAAGCCCATGCTATGACTGATCTTCCAAGCTAACTGATTGTAATTCCAAGCTAATGGAGCTGTAAAAGTTTATACTGGCTGAGAAACTCCTTAATTTTTTTAAGTACATCCACAGCATTAGGTTCTGTAAATATGGCATTTCAGCATCCAGGAATAAGAAGAGTGTAAGTTGATTTCCTGTACTAAACAAGTGAAACCTGCTCAGTGGGAATTCTGAATGTGATGAACACTTCAGAATAAAAATCATATTTAGGCACTTTAGGCATGAAATCAAAATAATTTGGCTGTGTTTCTTAATGTACACACACACACACGTATGTTCTCTGCCTCTTTCTCTCTCTCATTGAATTCAGTTGCATTGTCTAACTGCAGCATTTTACCCAAATTGTGTGGTTTGCATTTGCAAACTTAAAACTGTCAAAATGTATTTGGAGATAATATGTCCATCTATATGCAGAAATAGGTGTTTTCAAATAAGGATGCAAGGCTGTGTTATAAATTCTTGCTGAATTCTTACCAGAACACAAGAACTACTGTATACAGAATTTTATATATGCCCTTGAGAACTGAAGCTTTCAAAGTTAAGAGAAGAAAAAGGCAGTGAGTGGGAGGGAGAGAAATAAAGAAGCAGCAGCAGCAGATTGGCAACAATACATTATAATGTACTTAAAATTTTCAGGTTTTTTAATGGGAAAAAATTATACTCTTTTAATTCAAAACTAAGAGAATTCAAAAAAATGAGTTTAAACATCAGCTAAGGATCTATGGCATCTGGCAATATTCTAAGACTTGCAAGAAAGAGATTGAAGTTTCTGTGACTTGCTGAAACAAAATGTTTCAGGTTGCTTTGTGATTTGAAATACCTGTGTTTGAATTCAAAACAATTGTTTAGGAAAAAATAATGTAGATTTTCTACTTTCTACAAAATCAACATAAAATTCTCCCTGAAGAATAGAAAAATTAGCTTATTGGAAAGCATTTTGAAAACTCCCATTTAAAGTTGGGGTTTTTAATGTTTCATTATGCATCTTTGCAAAGCCATTCATGATATGCATATGCAGCCATTTTCAAACTCCTTTAATACTGTCAAATTGCTATTGATATACTTTTACTTGTGTGTAGAGCTTATCTGTAGCTTATTCTGGTTACAGTGTAAATTTTGTTGTTGACATCAGAATTATTGTGGGAAGGGAGAGTTACCTGCTTTCTGCAAATGCTATTAATTCTACTAATACTGTTGTAATTTTCCACCTTTTATTCCTATAGTCACACAGCACAAGCTCCTTAGCACACGTGCATTGTAATCACTAATGCCTGCAAAAAATTGATAATACGGAGGTACATATGAAAATTACATGCACAAATTTTCTGTTCATGACACTGATAAATTGCTGGAACCGTATCATAGTAATAATTTCATTGCAAAGTTGTGATGCTTCATAACTAAGAAGGACTTAATTTTCTTGTAAATTAAGGGACTAGAAATTGAAATTAAATCATATTCTACAAAGATACGTGTAAGATGTTTTATCTCAAGCTTAAGAATTCCTTCAAAACAGAGCTCATTGCCTGGAAGTGTCAGTTGAAAAAAGAACAAACCTAGTCTCATAAGGTTATTAGATAATTGCAACCTGCTGATGTGATTCTGTAGGGAAAGTCATGTGTGACTGCAGTTTTATAAGGAAGGGGTGATGGAAGTGCTTCCACAACCCTACACATTGCTGAGAATACTGTATTTCTGAATGATGAATGTAAACACATGTGCTGAGAGCCCTGCTGGGTGACCAGAGGCGGGGAGATGGAGCCTGCAGGAGGAAATTAAAAGGTCCCCTTGTGGTTTGTCATTGAGGAGAATTTAAAAAAAAAAAACAAAAAAACCCCACAGCAAGAAACCACAACCCACCTGCAAACTTCCTGCACAGCTGCAGACTTCAAAAAATTAAAAATTGCTCAAGAATAGATCAAGTTGAAAATGTGAAGGTGGTGCTTAAATATAAAAATCATACAGAAATAGTCTGTCAGAGCAATAATGCAGGGGTGAAGAATCCTTGAAGACTATGTTTAACTAGTTTATGAAGTAGACTAAGCAGTTTTTTGAAGTAATAGGCAGCAGAAATCAGTGTCTTCAGGGTTTCCTTGCTGTTTCTCACCTAAAGAATACTCAGTTTTATTGAACACACACTGAAAATATACTCCAGAAAGTAGGGAGATTAGCAACTCTAAAGGGCTAGTTTATTCAATATTAAAGATTTGAGTTGGACAACAACTCAAAATGCAAACAAGTTATATTTTTGAATGGCTTTCTAAATCAGCGTTTTGGAGCTTTGTATTGTAGTGCTCTGGATGCTTCTAATGCTGCAGTGTTGTGGAAGTTCAGGGTGTCAACCTCTTGCTTCGTTGTACTTTCTTTCATTTCTGGTTTGGCTTGATTTAATTATGTTGGGTTTGTTTGAAACTGCCAAGTTACTCTGTGTGATAATACAGGTCTCTTATGCATAGGAGGTTGCAGACCTAGCATAAATATTCAGAAAGGGAATTTTAATGAGCAGATTTACTATGTGTACTGGGAACAATAATTTACAACCTAATACCAACCAACTGTGTTTCAGGACACAGCTAGTGAATTAGGTGTCAGCCCTTGCATATTTCAGTGATGGTTATGTACTTTTTAAGAAGTCTTCTAAGCTACTACATACTGTTTAAATACTTAATTATTACAGGAAATCTGCCTCCTGATTTTTAAATCTATTCATTGTCATTAAGAAAAATCAGAAAAAAAGAGGGCATTTTGCTATCAGTCTAAATCTTGGAAATTAATTTATAAGAAATAGTCTAGCCTGATTTTGTCATAAAAGATTCAGCTTGTTTTCTGAAACTCACAATGTCATTCTGACCAAAATAATCTCATTAAAATGTTTCCACAAGTACTATGTGAAAGGATCCCTTATACAAGTCTCAGGTCTCAGAGTGTGCTGGAAAGCATCCCAAGCTGGCTGTTCCTGGTGTGTGTACACGGGGGAAGCTACAACAAAGCCTGGGCAGTGGCTGTGAAGGATTCATTCTGGGGTGGGCATTGCAGTGCCAGCAAGGCTCCTAGAGCTGATCCTAAACATGGATCCACACATGTGTGCTGCAATGGTTGAAGCATTTTTGTACCCAGTGAAAACAATGTTGTCATTGTTGGTAACTGTGCCTCGTGAGAAGAGGTGTTCTGCTAACAGTGCAGGGCCCAGCTCTGGCCTTTTATTAGGCTCATTATCAACTAATTATGATGACTTGCTGTGCAGACAGCGTCGTGATGCCACTTGCTGTGAGGGTGATGTACAGCCTGGGGGCTGGGGAAACAGCAAAGGCTTCGAAAGCACGAGCATAGGAAGACCCTGTGCCCTGCTGATGGGCAATGAGAAGAGCACGCTGGAGATCTAGGAAAAGGCTGCTTTTGTTTAAAGATATTAGCCAAGCCAACAAGGTGAGGCAGTTTCCATGCCCTGGGAAGGAAACACCTGGTGAGAACCGTGCAGCAGGTGGTGGAGGCCAGGGGGTGGCAATTTTCTGCAAAATCAAATGTCTGACATAAGGACAAGATAGCAAGTGTGAGAGGGGGCTGATCTACCTCTTGACTCTCTCTCCCCTTCTGGATGAGCTCTTTTCAGTCTGTTTGCTTTGCCCTTGAGGGTTGAGACCATCAAAATTGAGGTGACGATCAGCTCAGTGCAATCAGAAGATATGTCTAAAAAAAAACCACTTCAAAACCTTACTTCTGTGGTCTGAAAGTGAATGTGTAATGTCTCTTCATTGATAGCATCATGTTTGTATAAGCTCTGTCCATGTTGCTCCTTAATGACAGAATATCCTTAGCTCATATATTGCAAGTTGTGTTTGGCAGACTTCTGTTTATATCAAGCCCTGGCTTGCAGAGTAGCAGAGGAAGTGTGAAATTCAGCAAAGGCAACTGCAGGGTCCTGCACCTGGGGAGCAATAACCCCATGTACCAGTTCAGGCTGGGGGCTGAGCTGCTGGAAAGCAGCTTGTGGAGAAGGACATGGGGGATCCTGGTGGGCACCAAGCTGTCCATGAGCCAGCAGTGTCCTTGTGGCCAAGAGGCCAGCAGTGTCCTGGGGTGAATTAGGAAGAGCATTCCAGCAGGTCAAGGGAGGTGATCCTGCACATTTACTTATCTCTGGCAAGGCCTTACCTGGACTACAGTGTCCAGTTCCATGCTCCTCAGGACAAGAGAGACATGGAGCTTCTGGAGCACAACCAGTGAAGGGTGACAAAGATGATCGTGGGGCCGAAGCATCTCTCTTATGAGGACAGGCTGAGGGAGCTGGGCCTGTTCAGTCTTGAGAAGGGACAACTGAGAGGGGACCTCATCAATGTCTGTCAGTATCCGAAGGGAGGATACCAAAAAGATGGAGCCAGGCCCTGCTCAGTGGTGCCAACAACAGAACAAGAGGCAATGGGCAGAAGCTGACTCACAGGAAGTTCCACCTGAACTTGAGGAAGACCTTTTTTATTGTGCGGGTGACTGAGCACCAGAACAGATTGTCCAGAGAGGTTGTGGAGTCTCCCTCACTGTGGGTATTCAGAAACCATCTGGACGCAATCCTGTGCCATGTGCTCTGGGATGACCCTGCTTGAGCAGGGAGGCTGGATCAGATGACCCACGGTGGTCCCTTCCAAACTTATCCATTCTGTGACTGGGGAGGGGCAGAGATGCATCTGTTGGAGCAATCTGTGCTATAGTAGGCTCTAATAGACATATGTGGGAACTGCATGACTGAGGAATAGCATGCACAAAATGCAACAGACACAGGTGAGCTGTAAGACTGACTTGCACATTCTGCGGAGGACTTTGTTCTGGTCCAGTGCCAGTAACTGCAATGTGGTGTCTTTTACCTGTAGGGCTTTGACTACTGATCATTGCTTGCTGGCTACTAACTGCAGGGTGGTGCCAGATCCAGTCTAGCTTCCAGGAGGAAAAACCTAGTTTGTGTGCAGAGAATTGTAATTCCAAAGGTGAAGATACTCAAAATCACTAAAGATTACTCAACAGCTTCCTTTTTTTTTTTCCTAAACATATTTTGTTCTATTTTCAATCATTTCCCTGTCCTAGATTATAGAATAGAGAAAGGCTTATTTTTCAGCATGACTGAGAACCAGTTCATATTACTACAGGGAGTCTGACTAATTCGCAAGCGAGAAGCTGGAGTGATCTGAAAGGTTCAAGAAAACAGAGTACTTTTTCATCATGAGTTACTGAATATAAAAGACTGATTATGTCTTTTGTTTTTGTGGAGGACAGAACTCATCATCACAACACTACCAACACCATCAATCTGAACAACCCGACAATTTAAAAATATTCTGTCATAGCTTGTGGTTGTGTAGTTGTTCAGCTCCTTTCTCTGGAGTGAAATAATCTGATGCAGTATTGAAACTGCCACCAAGAATTGTTAATGTATAATTTATCTTTGCAATTAAAAAGCATTTTTAACCAAGTGTCACAACACAGTGACAAGTAAATTAGGGTGTGATTTACATTACAGTACTTTGCAACTTGATTTAGTGTCACCCTGGAGGAACTGACAAACAGCCCCAGTGGAGTAAGACAGTGCTTTCGGTAAAGAATGAATTCATTTCCCGTGTGTTAGCAAGGATTGAAAGATAGTTGCTGCCTGATATTGGAACAATGATTCATATTTTTTGTTTGTTTTCTGACACGTTAAACAAAACAATAGTGAAAATTTCTAGACAGAAAGAATACTTGGGTCAGACACAATGATTGATAACTCAGTGTTTTTATATGAAAAGGCTTAGTTAAGCTTTTTTTTCCCTTGATATAGTAAGAGAGGAAGATGAATCTGGTTATTTTATATTTTACTTAGTCATTATCTTAAATTGGGAGCTTTGGAATTTCAGAATATGAAAACCATGAAGAAGAAGTCAAGTTAAATATTGCTAAATATAACTCACTGAAGGTAAGTTAAATGAAACACAACACCATTTGATTTAGAAAAAAAAAGTCCCTTAATCATCAAATATTCACTACATTAGTATTTTGGGATATAATTCACTCTTGGTTTGAGACATTTTCGTGTTTTCTTGTCTTATCTTCTTTCCAGTGAGAGAGAACTATTATAGAAAATAAGTGTGAAGCTATAATGATGGTGGGATTTTCGTTGAGAGAAAAAGACACATGATAAGCTAAATGAGTAATTAAATCTCTTCATTAACAGTTAGCAGTTTCTAGGGAAACTATATGAAGAGGGCTAGAGTGAGGTTTACCTGTATTGTAAACTTGCTTTGTTCCAGTTACTGGAGGTAGCTGAGTGAACTCATGTCCTGGCAACGTGAGAAATGTTCTTGCAGTCTGGAATTATTGCAGTCATTAGAGGTGGTTAAGCAAAACCATTTCTGCAGTGGGAAGGAATCACATAATCATAGAACATCCTGAGTTGGGAGGGACCCACAAGGATCCACGTAATGAAGACATCCACAAGGAGCTTGCATTATTGTGAGAGATTCGTAACAGTCAATCCTTTAATCTACAGTTACAGCGATTTTTCTCCTCAAGTCCCTTTAGATTCTTTTCAAGAAAGGTGATGAAAAAATGCGAACAGATCAATATCATCCAAACAGTTACAGACAAGTTAAAAAAGGTAATGCTGGTTCCACGTTCTGAGTACATTAACTGCCTTTCACGGTGACTTATCACAGTGGATGGCCATGTACAAACACACAGCAGCAGAGTAAACTGGTGAGTAGGAGCTCTGAGGGCATGCTGTGACCTGCTTACTCTGAAGTCACAAACTCACAAGAGACTGCAAGGAAATAAGTTGATAAAAGTTAGTTTCCCCACCATTTTTTTCAAATCAGACTCTGAGCAAGCGGTGTCAGTTTTGGCAAGAAGTGTAATCCTTTGTATGACAAATTTGGCATTACTATGACTTGGTATCAAAGGCCAGCTGTTGCTGTACCAAATGTAGGTAACAAGAAGACAGGTCTAGCACCCAGTGGTATTTTCAAGAGCATTTTCGTCTTGATGGGTTATTCCCATTTTTCTTATTCACCTGTGGTAGACTTAGTGCCTTAATAAAGTGTCCTCAAAGCTACTGAAGGAAATAGACTAATTTGAAAGGAATTACATGGCAGTGTTTTTCCCCATGGAATATTAATTCAGCCCTAAATACAAGCTGTGACTTACAAGGTCTTGTTAGACAAATGTCTTGTCCTCAAGTAAAAGAATGGTAGTGAGAAGGCTATTATTACTATTATTATTATTTTGGTAAAGCTCAGGTGTAGGAGCTTTATTTCCTGATTTCTCAGGCTGAAGGCTTGAGTACTTGGCACACATAAGGTGATGTGTGCCTTGGTGTTATCTGCTCCAGGTCACTGTAAGCCAGAAATAAAAGCAGCATAGAGTGAATTTTCCTTCTTGAGGAAATTTACTTCTGTTCTGCTCCTGCTGTTAGTGGAGTCAATAACAGGACTGACTTCAGAGCTGGAAGTTGAATCATCTTTGGTCTTTGCTATACAAAAGTCAGGGAGCAGAACAATGATAAGACTGGAGCAAGAGGTGTTTATTTTATACTGACAAGCCTCTATTAGGAGGGCTATGCACTCTATCACGGTGAAGAAGGAAAGCACTTTTCTGACCTGGCCAAGTAGAAAAAAAATAATCCTCTGCACCCTTTGAAAGTCTTGGAAGTTACTGATTTTCAAAGTTTTTCTTCCTCTCACCATGCCCTCCGTCTTTGAATTCTCATAAGATTCTTTTTTTGCATGTTGATGACCTAATAAATCCATTGAAAAGATGCTTAACAGGACTTGACTGGTGCCCATTCGGTGCCTTTTTTTTCTGGGTGATCCAATTAAAGTAATTGAGGTATAAATCCAGATGGATGGCAAGCTTTGTAAAGTGAGAGCTTCATACTGAAAAGCTAGATCGACTGATAACTGTTCTTTCCCAGTTTTGCAATTAAAAAATATATATTTTTTACCAAAAAGAAAGTGGATAAGTCCTCCTTTCAAAGGCTATGAATTACTGTTCATAGCAAACTTCACACAGGAGTGAAGTTTGATGTTGCTGATTTTTAGAGATGTGGCTTGAAAGGTAGCCAGACTTTCGGATTTTCTCTGCTACAGTTGATGAGTGACCTGCACTCATCTTGATTTGTGCCCTCCTTTCTTTTTCTCCATAGCATAGGTCAGTGTTATGGAAAACCTCTTTTATGTCTGTCTAAAGTGATTGTATTGTATGATTGATTTATCATGAAATTTGTCTGTGCTATTGTCCAATGTAAGATAGATTATAGGAGGGACATCACCTGAATGTGCATTGTTTTCTCAAGGTACCTAATGATATCTTTGCAGTGTTAATATCACAGTGTGAAAAAGGGGAATATGGGTAGCAGGCACTACAGAGAAAAGGCAAATCTTGTAGTTTCTCTTAAGTACTGAGTAGAGGAGCTGCTAGCAAACCAAGCCAAGGAAAGGGACTGACTTATTTACCTGTTCTGTTTGTGGCATAGAGACAGAGATATTTGTGGACTTAGGTTTAGCACTGTACTTACAAAAGTAAAATATAGGGAATATTAAAAGTTAATCTAGTTGAAATTAGCTGGAGGCACCAATGGGTGTCTCCATTCCTTTATCCCTGCCTTTCTCCAAAGATCTGAGAACTAGTAAGAATTAATGGCTTGGAGCTGGGCTCCATACTTCCCATAAGATTGTGTATGGTTTATATGTTTATGTACAAAATAACCTAGTTATCTACTGTGATTTACTTGATGAATTTAACTCATTTTCTGATGCAGTTGGGGTGGATTAGAAACAGAAAGAGTCAGTGGGAAGGGAGAAAATGTAAAAGTGATGGGGCAGGAGACTTCAGGAGGAAGGTGATGTGACAGTAGCAGGAAAGAATTCTTCCTTAAAAGGGAAAAGGTTTATTACCATTGAAAAGCTAAAAGCCTTGAACTGAGGAAAACTGTAAAAAAAAAAAGAAAATCACAGCACCTCTGAATTTCCTGCTACAAAGGATGTTGCAGGACCTTCATCACAGGACGTGGTGAAGGAGGAAGGATGCAAAAGGAAGGTGAAGGAATTTGCTCTCCGAGTTGTTTTTATTTGTGTCTGTTTAGTGTTCTAAAATACACACTAAGTACACTAATTGAACTCTTACAATTATTGTTATAACCAACAAAAATCAAGAGGCAGGTTTCTGTGATACATTTTTTCCAAACCAGTTTGGGAAGATGATAGAAGAAACAGGAATTTAAAAATTAAGGAACAAAATATTTTTACAAAGTATATTAAAGCACGTATAATTTCCAAGGCAGTTTATTTTAATTGAATATATCACACATTGGTAGTTTTTACTTAACCTCAGCTCAAGTAAACTAGAGTGCACAGTCTTTCCTAAAAAATTTTGAGAGTATTTTAAGTATTTATAGGGACATTTGCAACAACATTTGCATATAATAGGAGCTTAATTTAGGATAGACATACTGTGAATATCTTGTTGCTTAATATAATGATACATCCTTAGAGCTGTTTCATATGTGGTTGAAGGCATTTAAGTTTGTACAGTGTAAAGATAACTAGAAAAGGAAAAGGTCTGCATTATTAATGTGTTTATCTTAGTAGGAAACAGCATAATGGTAGTGATTTGTAAGGAATAAAAATTGATAAATGTTGGGATAGATTGTGGGATAATTTTTTAACTAGGAAATTGGTATTAGGTAGAACGAAATTATGCTTCTGTACTCTCAAATTCAGTTTGTTTCTATGTTCTGGTCTTCCAGTCTTATCCAGGTTAACATCTTTTGTCCTAAAATTTCTCTGCATGCTCTTATGGCACGCAATGGAGGTCCTCAGCACTGTGTTGTAAATGCATGGACAAGTTGCACCATAGCCTTCACAGTGCCTCAGTTATATTGAATCAAAAAGCACAGAATTGTCTTGGGCCACAGAAGGGTCCCAGCTGGGGCCAAGCAGCAGGCAGGAAGGTCCTTCTGGGAGCAGTGTGGATGTGAGCCACTCTGGCCTGAGAAGCCACGTAGCTCTACTGCCAGAGATTGTTGCCAAGCCTGAAAAGACTCAATGAGGTAGATACATGTCAGAAAAATCTGTGATGTAATCTGTTTGATTTTACACTGAGGCAGAGTAGAGAGTTTTTCTCAAAGCCAACAGCTGCTGTTCAGCATGGAGTTGGAAACTATCAGCACAGCAGAGCCCAAGTGCAATTTCTGCTGTCTCTCAGCTGATAGCAGTGCCTGTCTGGATGAGCTTTTTTTCATCTACTTCCATCCAGCTCAGAGAAGTGCTGCAGACAGTGTGTGGTAAAACAATTTGACATTTTGTAAAGCAGAGGAGAACTGAAACAGGCAGGAAATAAGAGTCACTTTTTGTAGGAAAATACAAAAGTATACAAATGTGCATTCAGGGACACATCTTACTGGGAAACTAACTACAAGTAATAACAGAGAGAAAATGTTTGCCTGTGTGAAAGAGCAGTATTGTGTATTTTCAAGACCCAAGCTTACAATTACATTTGTTATGCAATCAAAATCATGCTTTTCTCATTGGCATTCTTTCTGATTGTTGAAAATTTATTGTTTTGTTAGATTCTAGTAGTGCATCTGAAATCTCAGAGTTACTTTCAGCATTTGCCAGTTTATATTGAGAAGTAACTGCAGTGTTTCATTACCTTTTTGGTCCCCATTTCTCCTTCTTTATCTCCATTTATCTTTCTGGAGCAAACCATGGTAGATTTTGTATTTATGTACTAGGTGTAACTATGTTCAGCTGTGATCTTAACATCCCAACCAAAAGAGTCCATAATATTTAATGTCATGGGGGGAGGAATGAGACAGGGATGATTCTAGCTGTTGTGGAACTGAAACTCAAAAGATAGAAACATTTAATGTATAAGATGTCTGTGTTAGATATTAGTGTCGGTGTATATAAATCTAGTAATTATTTTGTTTAGAAATAGATTTTATTTTAGCCAAGAGAAAGAAAAGAGAGAAAAGTGCTAATAGGAAGCATGCTATAAAACTATGTGATCTTGCATTCTTATTTTTTAGTATACTGTAATAATCTCCTCATTGTAGTTGGTTGCAGAAGTTCCAGGCATATAAAAGATTGTGACAGCCCTAACAGTTGACATGATTCACTTTCAATTAAAACTATTCCAGAGAGATACAAAAATTGCAGACAAACACTTAAAACACCTGTATCAGATTTTAAGTTTTTAAGTTGTATAAAGTGCTGTAATTTTACCGACTTTAGGATTAATTCTAACGTGTTGAGAAACTTCTCTTTGAATCTTCAATAATTTATCACACTAGCTGAGTTCAGGGAAAATTGCTGTTAATTCCACAAACCTGAAAGAAAATGCAAAAATTCTGGTGGAAAAAAATATTCAATTGAATGATTTCAATAATTGACATTTAGCATCCTGTTCATGAACAAAAATGTTTATTGATGCAGTTTATAAAACAGAAAAAGCATATTTTAAAACTCAAAAGGACTTCTGAAACTGCTTAAGGAGACACTGAGCAGGTTATGTTGGACCTTCTTAGGAGGGGGAATCCATCAGTGTTTGGTCTTTCAGTAGCAGTAGAATTCTTTAAAGATTCATGTCCCATTGCAATATAATTTTTGATACACCGTATTCTATGATTGTAAACTCTTTCACTGAATCAAATCCTGAGCATGAGTACCATGATAGAATTTCTTTCTTTTTCCCCTGAAATTCCAGTAAGTGACACATGTGATGCTGGTTGCACCCGTCCAAAGAGTCTTCCAAAGAGTCAAACAGGAGAGTTGTTGGACTTAGAGCAAACCTGTTTGATGCATGGGAATATTTTGTGTGACTCCTCCTACACTGAAAGCAGACCCAGTGAGCATTAGCCAGAGATGCTGTGTGCTATAAGATGCCGTATGTGGAAGACTCAGTAAACAAAGTAGAGACATAAAAATGGTCAGTGAAATACACAGTTTACAGGCTGGAAAAATGGACTGCATCAATAAGAATAAAGTGAGTTTTACCTTTCATAGGAAAATTAAATAAAGTGGATTTACAAGTGAAAACACTCAGGTAGAATGCCCAGCAGAATCACAACATTTCTTATGCCTCCGTGAAGTGTTTTTCATGCCGTTTTGTCATTTTTATAGTTTTATAGTGAGTGGCTAAGCAATATAGTCTCTGGAGCTTTTAGACTGCTTTTTTTTATCCTGAGAATGATTAGGTCTGATAGTCAACAGAGGAAGAAATAAGCAGATTGTGCCTTTGTTCTTTGTAATTTGGATTCCATAGGAACTCCAATGAGGAAGTAAGTATGTTTTATATAGACACTTAGAAGTGAGTGAAGCAACTCATAGTAAAATCTTGTAAATTTTAAAGTATTTAAAGACATAGTCGGAAATAAAAGAAAAAAATCCCAACTTTGCAGGCAAGGAAGTTATTTTGGATGCTGTGAAAATAAAAGTTGATCTGCAGGAGGGGGAGTAACAGCAGTGCATTAATGAGCTCTGAAGGAGAAAGAATGGCAAAAAGAATTGTTAACTCCCCACTGCACATGTGTAGGACTTTTAATTGGGGCTGCACTCACTACTTTCAAGGACAGTGAGTAAGGGTTTAATTGTTGGTTTTATGAAGACATCAACTGGGATGCTTCAACAGTTTTATTTTAACTCCCCACCCTGTAGTTTTGCCTGTAGTTTTGTGCAATTGGTAGTATTCTGTCTTTTCTTCCTGACCTTTTCATGGTCGTGTCACTTTTTTTCCGAGAGTAGCAGGACAGCTGGGGGAGACAGACACCTCGTGTAATGAAACTTTTCATTAACAAAGATACAAGTAGTGGACGATTAGCACTCAATATTTAGGTATTTTTGTGTGATTTTCTTCTTCTCCACCTTCCCCTCCCATCCCCAATGGAACACTTTACTGAGGCCTGTTCAGTAACTAAAAAAGATTACTTACTTTTCTTTTTTTTTTTTTTTTTAACTAGAAGTTTACTTTTCAGTTTGAAATGGGCTGCGCCTTCTGTACCTCACTCATAGGCATCCGCAGAAGCATGTGGGGGTTTTTTGTGTACAGATACGGTCCCAGTGCTATGAGAATTTGAAGTTACATTGTGGCACAGATGGCAAAACTGAACAAAGAAAGAACCCTGAGCTAGGCAGTGCCTAGCCCACGTGATTATAGCAAAGGAATAGAGTTAGGAAACTCTAATCCATAAATTTGACCTGCTCGTTGTTGAAAATGTCTTAAAACTTCTAGCTTGACTTGAGGGTCAGTGAGAGAGATTTGGATGGGAATCCCAATAAGAATTGGATTCCCTATTTCTAGTGGCTACTGTTTTATAGGTTTTGAGAGAAAATCGGCAAAGATGCAATTGCACATTGCTTCCAGTAAAAGTTAAAAATACAACCTTCATCTCTGGAGAGAGATGGAAAAGTAAAATCTCTGCAAACCATCATCTTTATCCCAACAGAGTATAAGAGATTTGCATGCTGTGAATACATCAACTATGCATGCTAATGCAACACTATCAGTACAGTGATCTCTGGCATTATTGAAGTGCATTCCACATTTTGGGCTTATCTAATTTTTTTAATTAAATACTGCATTTTAAATTTGGAAAAGTATGTTGTCTGTGCATTAAGGTGTAACAAGTGTGACACACTGCTTATCTTCTAGTCATCAGCAATTTGTCTTAAAGCAAATTGTAATGGCAGTCTCTGCTCTTTCCTGAATATTTTGAAAGGAAACTTTAAAAACAGAAGCTAGAAGCTGTAGCTAGAGCCACTGGTAAAAGCAGCAAGGAACATCTGAAGAAGTTTTGTCAAATGTGGTGTTTCAAAATTTGTATTTGTCATCATAATTAGGAATGCTAGATCTTTAACTTTTCTAAATATTAGTAGCTGCAGAGACTTGGACTGGTAACAGTAGGCTTTTCCTTTATAATAAGGTTTTTCTAGATGTGCATATTTTTCCCACTTGAAGAAAATCCCAATGACATCCACTAGCCTACAGCTGGTCCATATATGTGCCCTGTATTTGGCAGCAGGACCTCTTTGAGATTAATATCTGATGAAACATTTCAAAGCCTACTTAGCTGTAAGCACAGGGTTTTAACCCAGTGCTTTCAAAACAAGACAGTGTGTCAATTTTGATAAAATGAAGCGTGAGAAGTTTTAAGTTAAAAAAACAAAAAACGAGAAGTAAAGCACTTACCTACTATTTGGGTTCTGAAAGAGGCTCCTTCCAGAGCGTTGGTCAGGATATGAGCAATGCACCATTGCTGCAGCTGAGAGGGATCTAAAATTGTATTAGCTGTGCATTGCAAGGACAACAAAAACTTTTGTGTGCTGTTTGTAAAATGCCAACTCTTTCTCCAATGTTTTCATTTTAACCTAGTGATAAGGGCAAATCTGTAGCACGGGCGTGTTACAACTTGAACAAGTTCAGAGAAATGTCCTACTTGATTAAAATAAGCATTATTTCCCTCAGCAATCCATCTAAAATGTCAGATACTTGAGTTGATACTGTGAGGTAACTAAATATAACTGACATCAGTGACTATGATTGGAGATTAGTAATGATGTGTAACAGAAAGTGCTTCTGGGTTTGAAATTGCATCTACTTTGCTGATTTACGGTGTCGTTTGGAGCCACCAGTTCATTTGGCTCTAACTCTGGTACTTTAGGCCTATACTGTGTAAACCTCACCTGAGTGGGAACAGCAGACCAAAGTCTTCCCCAGGTGAAAATCCATGATCACAGATCTTAAGGACAGAGAGCATTATTTCAGGCACAAAACCAATCAATTGCATGAGGCAGCATGACTGTAGACCTGTCATTTCATAGCCAGGTGTCTGGAGAGAGAGAACTCCGTAACAGAAGGTCTGTGATAGTGGAAGCACTTCCTGGATACCACTGAGTGGGGTGGATGTTTTCCATGAATGGAGTTCCAGTCTGCATGATAATGAGGACATAGTAATGAGGTTACTCTTCCAACGCTGAAGTCATGTTCAGCTCCTCTAAAGTGACCATTAGAATTCCTTGTTAATTGAAGCTAGTGGAGATACACAAAACAGTGAAGTTACTCATTTGTGGGAGGATTTGTTTATCAAATATGTAATGTAAGTGTTGGTGATTTTTTTTTTCTTAAAAAGACATCAATAATTCCCCGGTATATGTGCATTTTAAAAGAAAAAAAAAGTGATTGTGCAAAGTCTGGTGAAGGTATTTTGGTTCTAAAATACCGTAGAATAATCTGATCTAATCAGACAAAGTAATTGGTGGCATAAGGTATTTTGTCTAGACAAAAGAAAATCTCTTTCAGAGGTATTACTTGATTGAATATAGTTTAAAAATCAACCTCATACACATCACAATTATCTAGTAAAATTTTAGAAACATAAAGCCAAATTTTCCTAAAGTTTCCAGTATCTGTCTTACGTTGCTGATGATGTAATGTGCCTTCATGCCAAATGGCCAGGGTTTACCCAGATGGAAGTGCACAGCTGTTCACTCTGTAGGTAGTGACCTTCTGCATAGATGTGTTCCAAACCCTCACAGATGTTTGAGCTGTGGAAATGTAAAGTGCAAAAGACAGGTTTCTAACTAGAAAGTACCATCACAATCTTATGGTGTTCTGTAGTAAACTTTGGAAATTATTGCTCCAGCATTTTAAACCACTGTTTAATTAATTCATTAATGCAGCTAAGCCAAATTATATCAAATTATTTCTTAATAAATTAATGTAATTCATTTTAGTGGAAAAATGGTGTGGAAAAAACCATATCTAATTATTAGGGAATGCTACTGCAGTTAAAATCCTCTCTTCAAATAGGATAAACTGTATGTCTTAAACCAAGATTTATTCTTAAGAA